>VUQH01035973.1:0-13690 GCA_015106775.1 Etroplus canarensis | reverse complement strand
AGGGGGCTATTTAAAAAAAAAAAAAAAAAGAGAGAGAGAGAGAGAGAGAGACATTGCATTGAACTCCAGGTAGTAGTGGTGATGGCTCAATTGTTCTGTAGAGCAAAACAAATCCGGTTTTTCCGGATTTTACTACTGGAATGTAGTCATCTCGGGAGTGATGCCACCCCTCCCCGACATCTGAATTCCAAGGCAAATGGAATGAAACATTAGTCTTTCTTTGGTGTCTTATTAGTGCATCGGGGGTACTAATATCTTTTAATTCTCCCTGCATGTTGCTAATATCTTATGCTCTTTACAGAATATTTATCTGAAATGTTACGTTTGGGCTGTCAGCATAGGTGGCAAATGTACACACATTCCTTACTTAAGCAGAAATACAAATACTTCTGTTTAAAAAGATGGACACTCAAAAAACACTCAAGTAAAGTACAGATACCTGAAAACTCTACTTGAGTATAATAACAAAGTGTTTGTACTTTGTTACTTCCCACTTTTGTCTTTCAGTAAGATGTAAGTAGAAACTTTGACATTGCTTTGTGCTCAATTTTAGTGACTAAATTAATTATTGTATTTTTTGTGACCATTAGAAACATTTGACATTTACAAATTCACCTCACAAAGATCCCAGGTTTGTAACTGGGTAAGGACATAAGCCCAGCCTTGGGGGTCACAAGCCAACATACTTCAGGTGCCAGTCCCAAGCCTGGATGAAAGGGCAGGGTTGGACTAGGAAGGGCATCCAAGATAAAAATCTGTGCCGTATCACATATGCACATTCATCCACTGTGATAACCCCTTGGGGAAAAAGGGAGAAGCCAAAATTACTTTCTTCTATTATGAAAATAATCAGGAGGTACTCCCCTGCTCTCAGATGGAGCTTTTTTATGGCAGTGTCATTGTAAGGGATTTTAATTTAAAGAAGAAATTCCCACTTGAAAGACAAAAATGTCAAGATTCCATATTCAAAAATGCCATACATATGATGGCTGCTACAAAGTGATTGGCTTATAATGAGAAATCAATGTGTAGAACAGGTTATTCTGGAAAGAAGAAAGTGGCTTTGGTTGAACTAGTTCTTTAAGGTTGTTCAAATTCTGTCTTGCGACTTCCACCACTGACAGACAGGATATCTGTCACATTCTGCCAGAAACCAGACAGGAGCAACCACAAGATTGTCTCCTGATAGCAGTCAGTCATTGTGTCACAAATAATACCTCCAGTGATGTAATGAGACAGATCATATCTGAATCTTTTTTGCCCTTACCAGGATTTGCATAGAAACAGAATAAGATCAGATACAGAAAATTCCAAAACCTTTATGTACATCTTTAGGTGACTGTCTGTCTTTAATTTTTAACTCTAATGTAAAAAAAAACAAAAAACAAAACAGTTTAACTAATCCCAAAAGGGTGCAGAACCTGAGTATGAAATTGTAAAACGTCTAGAAACTGACGTGAGTGAAACGTGGCACAGACTTCTGTTGCGATCACCGTGACGGCCTTTCAGCTGCTCATGCTTTGAGCTCGATGGCTTTGCTTTGTTCAGCCTCAATAGATTGTTCATCTGATCTGTGTCAGCTGCCTGCAGAGTCTCCAGCACCTGTCTGCCACATTCGTTTCTGCTTTACCGATCCTCTGCATTTGACATTTGCTTGCTATTACTTTCAGAGCTCCATAGCATAGTGCAAATTAAAGGCTCTGAGGTCATATGCTTTGGTCTTTCTTTGCTTTCTAAACATTTAGTTGTTGTTGCTTTTAGAATTTGGAGAACAAAAATTTATTTGATGAAACATTAGTGTCTTCCTCTACAGGTTGAACACATTTAGAATCCCAAGGGCCAGTGGGCATGATTGCCAAGGAAGGTGGCCTTGTTGCCTAAATACTTTTTAAATTCATCTACTTGATGAAGTGTTAGACAAGTATCAGAATCAGTCACTTTATTAATCCCAGGAAGAAATTGCATTTTGTTACAGACTCTGTTGTATATAAATATGAAAGGCAGAAAATGAAAAACTAGTCAAGGGAGGAATTCTAGAGTCTGAAGGCCACAAGTAGGAATGATTTCCTTTGGCGTTCTGTGGTGCATTGTGGTGAATTAAGTCTGCTCCTGAAATGCTCCACTGCCTGTCCAGCATGTCATGGAGAGGGTCTGAAGGATTGTCCAATATCGTCCTGAACGTGGACAGCATCCTTCGTGCCGACACCACTATTAGAGACTCAAGCTCCACTCCCATGACGTTACTGGCTTTGTGGATCAGTTTGAGTCTGTTGGTGTCCATTACTCAGTCTGCTGCCCCAGCACACCACAGCATAGAGGATGGCACTGGCTACCACAGACTTGTAAAACATTCTGAGCATCGTTCGGCAGCTATTGAAGAACCTAAGTCATATCAGAAAATAACGATGGCTCTGGCCCCTCTTGTAGATGGCTTCTGTGTGTTTAATTAAGTCCAGTTTACTGTCAGTGTGAACTCTGAGGTATTTGTAGTAACGATAAAAATAACTTTGTTCATGTGGCATCTTCTTAAAACAGTTAAAGTAATGCAGAACACGAAATTTAAACAGAAAACTTGACAAAATTCACAAAATGTAGGGACAGATTGAAACAAACAAATACAAAACACAAATGGTCAGCATAATTAATACATACTAATAAAACAATAATGGCAATAAAAAAATTACAATAAACTAGAAACTGGAAAAAGTATACAGTTAAAAAATAAGCATTGATTAAAAAGATACTAAGGGTGATCGCATGAAAGCAAGACTGAACAAAAGCTTATAGATCTCCTCAGGCAGGTCATTCCAAAGCTCAGGGGGCCTGGTGACAAAAGCAAGGTCACCTTTAGGTTTAAGCCTTTATACTGTATGTTTTAGAATTCATTTTACTGAATTCTAAAACATACAGTGGGCCAATGGACAGAAGCCAGGATTAGGGTGATATGATTCCGTCTGCTAGAAGCAGAAAGAAGTATTTTGAACTAGTCGAGAGCAACTTTTCCTCTACACCAGAAAGCTCCGAGAAAATAAAAGCTTTAGTGACTTTTTCCAGGTTGGATTTTGGTCACTTGTTTCATTTTGATATTTTTATGGAAGAAGCAGGATTGGACAACTTTCCTGATGTGTGGTTCAAAGGTTGGGCTGAATTGAAATGCAGTTAGTGACTGAAGCCTAATTAGCAACAATTTCGCATTTGTCATTTTTTTAATAGCAAAAATGGCAACAAAAAGTTCTCAAATATCATTATTCGGTGAGTTTGCTGGCCTTCTGTAATAATTAAATGAATGTCTGTTCTGGTAATTTATTTTACACTGAACAATGATTATATTGAGATTTATGCTATATGAAACAATTATTCATGCACTGATAGAGTTGTCAAAACAAGGCATATAAATGCAGATGTACAGCTAGTGAAGCTTGATTGTCAACATAATTTCTCAAGCAGTTCACTCTGTACAGTTTCTTGTTACTCTGCTGCAGTATCTATAACCAGTGGTACTGGTGGCAATCTGATCCACACTGTCTCCGAAGTAGGAAAACAGGTTACTGTGCTGCAGACTGTATTCCTTTCAAGGGATCCGCTGCATTCAGACCGTGTGTGCTCTCTAGCACACATCAATGCAGGGGAACACACACACAAAATATCAGATAACAAATACGCACACCTGAACACACGATCCTAGATTAAGCTAAAGCTGCAGGTCATTTGCAGTGTTGCAAACTGCTACAGGAGGAGGAGCAGTAGAGTGTGTATAGCTGAAGGTACAGATGAAATGTGGAAACGCCACTATGCTCTCAAGAAGAGGCTCAAAGTGGAGGCATGCCAAGTCAGTCGGGTATGTTTCATGATTTTCTTCAGGTGCTCTTCAGACAAATTCATCTTTAGATTATCTTTTATTCTCTTTGTGTTTTTTCCAGTGCTACAGACAGAGAGAGGGCAGTGCTGTATCTTGTATTTATGTACTTGGCACCATCTACTGAGTGCTTCAGTACTATGACATACACACTTGTGCTCACTAGGAATGTCCCCAGTTGGATGGGATTGGGACTGTACCCCATTTCTGGATCTTTGCTAACTATGAGCGCGCCAACTGTGGGGAAAAAATATGATGTGTTAGGAAATCTGCGCAACTTAATGTTTTGAGGGTTATAGAAAAATAAAAGGACTCAACACCAACAAGTAGTTTCAAACTGCTGCAGCTTACTACTGTGTACTGAGTATACTCTTTGGAGAGTTGTTTTGGTTAAAAACAGTAATCAAATTTTTGTTTCAGGGGTATAAGGTTTTTGAATTTAACTCACTCCTTTGAACTGTCCGTGAACTTTATTTCAAAAATGAAGATTTACTGTCATTGACCTTCCATACATATGAGACACAATAGACTGTTCCAAAATAAAATGAGACTGTTAAAGAAAATGGAATAGGGGAATGTCAGTGCTCTATGATGAGGTTTATTTATGGCATAACAATGTATTAACCCTTTCATTCATGAATGTTGAAATCTTCAGTGAAGACTTTTTTGCCACTGATATACAAGTATAAAAATAAAACACATGCATATTAAAGAAAACTGCTTATGAGTAGCTGTCCACTCCAGTGATGGCCATGCATGAAGGGGTTAAACTAGGTTAGGGCCTGTCAAGCACTAGGGCTGTTTTCCTGGATATGATGGGGTGCAAGCCTCCTTGACTTCTCAGTGCATTCATTTGTGCAATGAAAATGTATCACTCTTGTTGTTGTTATACTTCACATTAAGACTGTCACAGTACCTGAACTTTGTTGTTGGTACCAATACCAGTAAAATTACCCTTTTCTTGATTATCCCATGTACTTAAACATAAACTCTTATTAAAACATCTCCACATTACCAAAATGACTTTTCTGTAAAAAAGAAGGGACGACATTCTAGAATAAAATACACTACTACGATTTAGGTGCTAGTAGTGCTGCAACAGTTTGTTGATGCTACAGTGACTCATATGAATGGCATCAGATTCGTGGTTTTTAGAAAGAAACACCAATGTTGGTACTAAAAAAAATACTTCAAGGAATCAATAGAAATTCTAAAACACGTCACGTAATTCTGCTGAATTATTTTTGTGCCACTTTCAGTTTCGTGCTGAAGTCAGTGTTCTGTAAGGCCTTCTAAAGCATGTCACTTGTTGAAAACATTAAGAAAGAATGAAGTGTTTTAGCTTAACTTTTTATCACTAGTTTCTAAAACATCTGAGCTTACTGCCCCCAGCTCACCTTCTGATTCTATCTCTTCTTTCTCTTCCTTCCTGTTACTCTTGTTGCTGCACTTGTAGGGTTTGTATTTCATTGTCGCTTCTCTACACCTCATACTTTTTTCTTCGAATAGTAAAAATAAAGCTTTTCCTTGCTGTGTCGGTAATCTTGGAATGAGAAAGATACTTTAATCGTCTTTCTCAAGTATCTTCTTCCTCTCTTCTCTTTCCATCTTTGGCATGTCATGACATGATGGTTCAGACCCAAATTAACATGTCTGGCAACGTTACTGAAATGTATTGATGAATAAGTGAATCCACCAGCTTTGTTCCATCTTCAGTGAGTCATAACAAATCTTCTCTTGAACAGCTTTGTTTGCCTTTCACAATCTTTTGTTCCACTGTATTAATTTGTGGTGTGCTTGGGGATATTTAACGTCTCAGACACACATGGGCAGTTGCCAGTTGTAGTTCTCAGCGTTGCCTTTTTTGAAAAGGCGACTTAAGAGTCTAGATCTTTATTTCCTCACTTGGACTGCATTTCAATCCTTCTCGTTGTTGAGGATTAAGAGACGTTGGGCCAGGGGCTAACATGTTGGCAGGCTGACGGTTAGTGTAACTACTTTGACGTGTGTCTTCAGTTTACCTCTCCATTTTCTCTAAAAATGAAAATTTAAAGAAACCAAACTTGAAAGTATTTTATTCCCTTGTAGCTTTTTTGGCTAACCTGAAGACTCTTTACATTACAAAAAAGGAAAACTATTAAAATATTTTCAAGTTTCGAGTTCAAGTAGCAGCTGTTGGACCTGAATTTTTTTCTCCTGTTGGAGAGGATTGCCTTTAATAGTACTGACAGCTATTGCTGTGACTTTCTTTTATGATTTGCTCATTGTAATAAATTACAATACCCAAAACCATAAAATTGTCCTATTGGATCAATTCATGTTTGATTTTTAGCTCATCTGGCTCATGAGGACTCATGAGGTATTGTCATGGCACCTGCTACTCCTCCTGCAGTATTGGCTAAAATTAAATCTAACTTGTACACAATGATCGCCTGAAGGGTCCTCACCCAAACTGTGCTCAACATCATACTTGTAATTTTACAGGCACTCTAGTTTAACAAGAATCTCTACTACTAAGAGTATTGGCCTGGACGGCAGTTTTTATGAAATGAGTGTTTGCATGTTCCCCTCTGCCATTTGTACTTTGGTGCATGAGATGGTCTTCTTGAAAAATGTAGACTTTTTCCTGTACCACTGAAGAGAGTGTCTTCTAGAAACTGGCAGTAGTTTTGGGAGTTGAGTTTGGGTCCATCTTGAACCCAAAAGGTCCAACAAGCTCATCTTTAATAATTACAGCCCATACCAGTACCCCACCTCCACATTACTGGTGTCTTTGGAGGTTAATCTTCGGCAGTTAATTTGCATCTCTTTCTCTCAACACGATTCTTGTGACCCTTTTGGGTATTTGCAACAAAACATTTGATGGTGCTGTGGTCATGTCCTGATATCTTGGCAATTTTAAGAGTGCTGCATCCCTCTGAAAGAGTTTTGACAGTTTTTGAGATCTCTTTTCTGGCCCATTTTGCTAGAGGAAAAGAAGCTGCCTAGTAATTTTGCACACCTGTTATAAGGTGTTGATCTCCTAAGGCCACACTCTCCATCATTACACAAATGGACATAACCTCATATACTTAAATCCAATAGGCATTCAAGTCTATACAGCTTGGAGTTGGAAAGTATGCATAAAAATGACAATATGGCCAAATGACTCACTTGCCTAATAATTGTGCTTGTAGTGTATACTGTATACAATGCTACTCTGAAACACTGACAATATTTGGTGAAATGGCTGGGAAAAAATTGGAGAAAATCATAGTTAACTTGTGATCCTGAATCTTTGTTCTGCATCTTTATTTCTGTTTATTCAAAGTTCAAAATAGACCTTCATTTGCAGAAAATAATTGATTTGAGGGTTGTTGAGGGCGTGAGTAAAAATACCCCAAATATTTTCTCAGCTCTCCACCATGACCATCATGTTCACTTTAAATACTAAAGCCAGGTTGGGGTTGGGGTTCTTCAGTAAATTGCATAGATCCCATCTGATTGACCTTTCTGCTGCTGAGAAAGGCTTTTATGTATTTCATGGCCATGATGCAACTTTAAAGCAACACCTGAAACTGCATACCAAGTAAACAGCAGTGTCTCCCAAAAAGAAGTTTTAGCCAGAGCCAGAGAAAAACCCACTTGCATTACAGTATTTTGTTAGCGAGATGACTAGTTTGGGGTTTTATTGAGGTAACAGATTCATTGCCTTGTACTGTGCTCATGTGTGCTTTCATCCCCCCCAAGGCCTACCCTGAGCCAGGAAAAACTGAAAGCGTGTCAAGTTTATTAGCAGCTACAAGTTGCTTATTGAATTCAACTGCAGCTATGTCAGTTATTTGGCATCAAGTGGCAAGTCATGCAACTTCACTTTAAGGTGGACCTGACAAACCAATTTGATCAGTAAATACTACTGGAAGACAAATCCCGCTTGTTAGACCTAGCCTCAGCGTTGTGACACTGCATTGTTCTATATCCATGTCAATAAGGAGTTTCAGGACGATTTCGTGCTTGTCTGTTTGTTGCCACAGGAACCATGGAAAAGTCACAAGATGTATTTCTGTCACTGTAGTTTAGCTCCTGACAGCACTTCAAAGTGATTGCTTTAAAAATTTAAACAGCTTAAAAAATGAATAATCTTTGGCAGTCACAAAAACAAAATGATTCAACTAAACAACCAGTTACTGTTTAAAAGTGTTGATAAAGTGAGATGCTTAAATTCTTTCACCTGTTATCTTTTCTCGCTTGTTTGGGGAGGAGAAACCTCCCAGCATCCTCTGTGATTCCATTGATTTCTAGCACCGGCTTGTTAATGAACAACCTGTGTGAAGGTCATTGTGGTGTTGAGTTGGAAGACAATGTGTTCATTTGTTCATCATAAAGACCTGCACTCTTTGCTTTGCTTACTAAGCTGTTTATTACTGTAAGAAAATAATTTCATTAAAGAATACATGGAATATATGTGAAGAATACTGCAAATACCATGAACTTCATGCTATAGCTTCTTTATTTGAAAAAACCCCTGCTTTTATTTTAGAAGCGACTCCACAGTTTTCTACTGCTTATTTTCTATTGTTTCTGTGGCCTTAAAACACCTTAAGACACCAGATATTTGACAAAGATCTACAATCAGTTGCAGTCAGCTTTACATTTGCATTCACTTTAATAAGTTCCATAATTACCATGATGTAAAGAAGTGCAAGCTTTCCCTGCCAGTCTGCATTTGATTTGCGTTAAATGTGGTGATAATACAGCATTGGCAGAATGCATGCATGCATCATGTTCATCAGTGTTGCAAAATTCAAGGAAATTTTATTGATCTGGTTATGGATTTTGATGTATGAAAAAGAATAGACAGCAGTGGCCATGTGGAACAGTAAGAAAGCAAAGGGAGAGATCTGTAAAAGACTATAGGCTTTGAAAAGGTGTGTATTAGTGCAGTCTTTTAAAGACACTACTAATACAGTGCTGTAATAGAATTAAAAACTGTGGAATTAAATATGTCCCAGCATTACTAGGGAATCTGTTTTTTCATATCGCCTATCCCTTGCTCTCAGTGTGCTTTGGATTTTGCTGCATTTGAGAAATAAAGGCACAAGGCTACCGAGTGATTGTTCATGATTCATTATGCTAATCAGGCTGAAATCGCCTGCTTCTTTCCTTTTGACTGCATGAGAGATCCTCTTGTTCTTTTGCATTTTTGCACAGGTTGCCTTTTTTAAAAGGGAAAAAAAAGATCAGATAAGTAATTTATAAGCCACTGAATGCAAACTGTAGTTCACTCATGCTCTAATAAAGAAGCTCTTGTTTGGTTCCTTCTAAGATGAATGTGTGGAATAAAGGCTGCTGATTAATCCTACTTGCCTTGTTTTAATGTGCGCTCCCAGACGGTGTAATTTTGACTATTATTAGAAGGTAATATGTTATGCTGTCAAATGGTTACCTGTTTTTGATCAGATGTTTCTTTGAATAGCGACATTGTTCTATGGGCACCTCAGCACCACTGGATCGCTTGCTTTACTGCTTTTTCTCAGTTTATTTTGACAAAGGCTGCAACATTAGTGGAGTTGAATGGAAGGACAAAAGAGTGAAAAATGGAAAAGATAGCGTGATTGTGTTGGGGCCTCAGGCATGACTTTGATATAGGCTTTGCAGTGAAGCAAGTTGTATGTAATGGAGAAAATTACAAAGCGTGGAGGGAAACATAATTCAAGATGTTGCAGGATTTGTCCCACTAGTGGGTCCTTTATGTCCATATGTGTGTGTTTATTCTGCACAGGAGTTGTTATATCTGGTTTGTTTAGGTAAAAGTGCTTATGAACACCAACAAAAACCCAAAATGCTGTTCATCAAGGTTGTTACAGTGCCTGGAGAAGCACATAACTGAAAACTGACCACTCCTCCTTTTAATTCCAAATGAATATTTATATGGGAAGACCATAGCAGGATAGAACAGTAGTTAATTATAACCTCATTTAGCCAAAGGACCAATAAGCTGATGTCACGGCAAGAAGTTCCCCCCCTCCCCTATCCCCCCCGTCTGTCCGTCCGTCTGTCTGTCCACAAGTCACAAGAGTTGCTGCTCCTCTTATTGGTCAGATTTAACGTTCCAGGTGAGGACACAAATGTATTGCACAGTGGAGGGTTGCATCATGAAGAACATCGGGCGTAAAACCTCTGCCAAGTTATCGATGTGGATTCATCCACTGTGGCAACCCCTTGGGGAGGGAGCAGCCCAAGTGAGACCCACACAAAATGGTCGCCTAATAGGCCTTCACTCAAATTGTGCTCATGGTCACATTGGTCACATCATGGGAATTTTTCCATTTTCACAAGAATGGCTACTCCTAAGTGCATTTCTGGATTGTAATGCTCAAAAAATGAGTGTTTTTGTGCCTCCTGGCCATCTGTAATTAAATGCTGTCATTAGGTTAATTTATGGCACATTCACTTTTTCACACGCGTTGCATGCCACTTGTATCCTGTTAGTTGGTGATTATGGACAGAGTAGTGCAATTGGTTGACTCCCACGCTAGAAAGGTGCAGGTCGGGCCTTTCAGTCACAATTATGCTAACATCAGTAATACAGTCGACGCTTTGACATACTGAACATGTTTTCGTGCTTTACTGACTGTTAAGTTATAATAGTCCTGAACTCAAACACTTTCGTTTGGTCGTGAAAAAAGTTGACTTGTTCTGTGTATGACTTTTTGTTAGCTTTCTTGACTTCTCATTGGATTTTTAATTCTTACTAGCTTGTGCATGCAGCCAACCAATGACAAGAAAATTTTCTTTCCATCCTCCACACATTATAGTAACTTGTGAAATGTGACAGATTGTGAGCTGAATAAGCTACTTTGTCACTGATATTCTGGTTTTGTGAGTAAATGACTAGCGGTGAATCTGGCAGACATCCAGGCCCTTGAAATCAACTTGACACATACAGGGGAAGTAATGGCTGGCACTTGAAAAGGACAGGAGTGAAAGTGCTAGGCAGCAAGTTGGAAGGATGGCACTTGAGCCTTCCGAAACCCAAGGGAATCCTGTATTTGCATATGTCTTACTCGCTGGTAAAAGATGAAACCAGCTAAAACATATGGCAACATGTTGAGGGGAAAGGGCTGTATAAAAGCAATATGTTGTCACCTTCATTAAATGCACATGGCTAGTTTCAGAATCAGAATATTTTATTAATCCCAAAGGGGAAATTGCTTGTGGAAAACGTGTTATTACTTCAGTACAATTCTGCACAATGGTTTTTATATGAAGGTCAAAAGAAAAGGGAGGAAAAATAAAAACATGCTTTCATTATTACTTTTTCATGTATACTTGTCCAGTCTGCGTGACCCCCAAACATCAGTGAAGAAGAAAAGCCAATATCAACAGAACTCACAGGTTAAAAGATTAATATCAAATAGTGAGCGGGACTTAGAAATAATAAGCATGACCAAAGTGTACGAATAATGCTAGTGCATGTGTTCAGTTTCATGCAGCTCAGTAGGGCCCTCGTTCAGATCGAACCAAAAGTGTACTAGACATGAAACTGACTGCTTATTAGATTACACACAATACCAACACACACGTACATGTATTAATCTCTGTGCAGAAGCCTGTCTGCGGTTTTACACACAACACGTAGCACTTGAGTGGCATTTTCCAATTTCTGCCCCTTGTCTCACTGATGTCATTGTGCTTCTATGAAAGGGTCTTTTGTACCTTACTCCAACCTTGCTTTGACCCTACATGCAGGAAACGCACAGTGTGCAGCCCTACCGTGGCTGTGTACACATCCAAGCATCAGAGATTGAAAAGGGACTTTGTCAGTCTTCACTCACATTGTTTGTCAGTAAGATTAGGATAGGTGGCAGTATCTCAAAAGGTTACATTTTCTCTGTTCTCAAAAGTGACAAAGTGATCATTCACATTAATGTTGGCATGTTTTTTGTTTTTTTTAAACGGTTTTAAATTACCAGTTCTTATTAAAGCTATCTCTGTAGACTTAAGAAGTGTATTTATCTAGGGAGGGTTCACCTGGAAAAATAAACTTGTTTTTCTAGCGGTTACCTGCTTTATGTTTTTATCATCAACCTGAGCTGCCTGTTACTACAACAGTCTTTCCTTGAGCAGTACAAAGGAACCAGACTGGTATTTGGGTCCTTTTCACATATCACAGTAAGGTTACCTCATCAAATCTTGTACTGACGTGAGTGCAAATACAGATTTTATTCAAACTTCAGATAAAGGGATGATGAGCTTTAAGCTTTATGCCACCCATTCTGACATTCAATCCAGTCCAGTTTTTTATTGATGTAGCGCCAGTTCACATAAGCGGTCATCATCACAAAGTGCTTTATACTGTAAGATTAAAAACCATAACCGTAATCAAAAGGAAACCCCAATGATCTGAGGAACACCTATAAGCAACCACTAGGTGAAAGTGGGGAGGAAGTTCAACTCCATCTCGACAGGAAGAGACCTCCTGCTGCAACCAGCTGGTGGGTGAGGGGAATGAGAAGCGAGAACAGAGGGCCGCAGAAAGACTGCGAACAGTACAACACATAATTATAAAGGATAACATAAGCTTTAAATTTAAGTTTTTATTGTCATGACCGCTTCTAACTCAGAAGTGCTTTTGTCAGGACCTAGCTGTAACTTTTACAAAGGGAGTATGACTTTTTTTTTTTTTTTTTAAGTTTAATTGTTGCACATTCACTGAAGAAGCTGCCTGGCACTACTGACCTGGATATAGCAATTTTGCTTGATTTTTGTTGCATCAAGTGGGGTAGAGGTGCAGGTTGGGGTTTCAAGGGCCCTTTAACAATGGCATGAACCTGTTTTCTTGTTTATTGTAACATTGGATTGTTTCAGTTTAACTATGTAAGCTTACTAAAGAACGTGACATACCATAATCACATCTTGTCTTCATAACCTGTGCAGGCTCTATTTCATGATACTGGACATATATTGCTTATTGAATTATGCCAGTTCGGCTGCTAGCCTGTTGCCATTTGAATAAAGGGAGAAAAAATATAGATTAGATAAATGTTTTTGGTAGGAAGGACACATTCCGATCGTCACAGTGGGCCAACTAAGGCTGTCCCATTTCCAGGGCACCATTGAGTCATGCAGGACATAAATACATCACTTCTTTGATGAAGGATTCAAAGGATATATCAGGTGGATCCTTCACACCCCACCCTATCACAAGATTCATTTCGTGCTGGTGGCTTTCCGATAGTTATTCCAAAACATGCGATGTGGACAAGGATATGGATTTTATCTTACTCAAATATTTGGCAGTGCAAATAACCTTAAATTTAGTCTTAGTTATTTGAGCCGAAACTTAATGTGGCTCAGCTGATTAGTCCCGGAATCTTTTTAAAGCTTTTACTTTCAAATGTAAGCAGTTCAAATGTTGACTTTAATCTTGCAGAGATTGAGGCTGTTTTATGGATAATACTGATAAGTACATAAGTAGACCAAGGTAACTAGATGTGGATGGATTGTGTTGTCACTAAGTTGAATATTACTTTTAAAGTCCTTTTCAAACATCTGGATTAATTACACAGCTGATGTCAGTTTGGTTATTTTGCTACCATAGCTGGTTCTGTTTGGCGGTGTCAAACAAAACATATTTTAATGTTTGTGTTTTGAAGAAACAAGAAGAGAGCTTACTTGTTTGTCTGTTAGACTAAAAAAGTAACAAACAGATTGGTGTGAATATTTTACCACAGGTGAGGCTTGATCCAACTTGGAAGTGATTATTTTCTTGGAATCTAGTCAAATTTGGATCAGCTGTCAAGGCCTTGCCAGAGGTATGCAGTCTCAGACTGAGCCCACACGGTTTTGGAA
>VUQH01035972.1:46885-58243 GCA_015106775.1 Etroplus canarensis | reverse complement strand
ACAGAAACTTGCAAAGACGGAGTCACTTCAACGATTAAAAATCAAAACAGACAACTCCCCTTTCAACACCTCTGGGTGTCTGGGAGAAATTCAGGTCGGTGTGCTTGTTAGTGACGTGCTGGCACAGACCCCTGTGTTTTCCTCTGACAGTGTTCCACATGATCTAATGAGCCAGGTTCTCTCTGGAGATGTTCAGCTTCACAGGGTAGAAAGTGAAGATCCTCGGCCCAACAGAAACGAACCATACTATGTCGTTCTGAAACAGTTTGAGGACATACTTTCTAACCTGAAGTACAGGATGAAGAACAACTTTGACTTCCTTGACAAATTTTGTGCCAATCAGGGCTCCAGATCTGGAATGAGAGACAGTCGTGAGAAAGTGTTCAAAATGAGCTTTAAAAACAGTACAAGTCAAGAAGGCAATTTCTTGCAGATTCTGCATCTCTTTTGAAGCATAAAAACATATGAAGTGGGCTGAAAACTACACCAGATGAGACAGATCCTGGAAAAGGAAAACGTGGTTAAAATTCCTGGATTTTTGGGCGCTAGCGAGCAGGCAGTGGAGTAGGACATGTGCTTGGTGGGCTCCGCATAATTTGCATTAAAGTCTTTATATTAACACTTTTTATGTTAGTGATGGGATTTTTTTTCTGTATGTTCTGATATAAGTAAAAATAATTTTGTCAATACCATTATATTTACTCATGTTAGTCCACGGTTGAATACTCCAGCCAGTGTTTGCTGGAATTTCAAGTCTCTAAATCACCCATTAAAACGTAGAAAAGTGCTTGTGTAACGGTCAGGGCAGCAGTGTAACGCTTGTGAAGGGGGCATAGCCAGAACACGACTCACAGGGG
The DNA here is from genome assembly GCA_015106775.1 of Etroplus canarensis. Taxonomy (NCBI): domain Eukaryota; kingdom Metazoa; phylum Chordata; class Actinopteri; order Cichliformes; family Cichlidae; genus Etroplus; species Etroplus canarensis. Next base: position 57,386 of record VUQH01035972.1, on the reverse strand, counting down.
CTGTTTCCTGGTATTTATTTCCTGCAGAAGACAATAAACAGAACGGAGGGGCTACAGGTAGCCCAGAGGTACAGAAAGGCGATGGCCAACAAAATCTTTCCATGAGAACCATTAACAGTAAATAAAAATGACTCATTGAGATAAAATTCACACTCAAAATAATAAATCAGAAATAAAATACAAATAATGTAAACAAAAATAAACTGCATTTTTAACTCTGTTGCATACACCCCCACTGAATTTTATCAAAATTGAGTACTAGCTACACAGTTTGCATCACAAAAACCATCCCAACTTAACAAGGGTCAATTCCAGTAAAACCAACATGAATTGTATCCCATAAGGAGAAAGTGGTATGAGAGCAGCGCTTACCCTCAACCCAATAACTGGCAACGGGGTGCCTTGTACACCCCACTAGACCCCAAAACATCGTGCAGCACAGGCTCATGACAAAGACGAAAATGAAAATAGTGGAATTCCACACCATCACCTAAAAAGAAAACTCTTAAACCCACAAGTATATTGGCTATCTGATCTACAGTTCAGTCAGTAAAAGCCTGGAACATAGATTTGCAAACAGCTTTAACATTGAACTTATCCTGAACAACATCCTGCCTGGACATAGTCTGTATGAGCCTGTTTACTGGCTTAACTCGGCAACCAAATCTTGACCTGACCTGTGCTTGTGCACCTGAAACGTGAACAGGGTGTGCATGAGATCTGGACAACAGTGTGCAGAACGTCTGATGCATTGTCGGTCTGTGTCACAGTAGCGATAGCAGGGTCAGGCCGCTTCACACTTGATGGTACAGTCACAGCATCAGAGTCACAGGTCTGATCCATCATGTGGTCCTCGGGTGAGCGTGAGGTGTTCTGGGGCTCAGAAGTCAAGCTTGTCATGTCAGAAACAGCCGCCTCCGACAGACTCGGTACAGTCAGCTGTGTAATCCATTCTATAGTCCTCATCTCAGAGTCCACAGGCTCAGGATCAGTCACAGGTGAGTTTCTCTCACTTCCAGCATCAAGGCAGTCACTAACCACACAAGCACTCTCACTCACTCTCTCATCCAAGGTCTCTGCTGTCTCCACTACATCAGCAGTTCCTGGAGCTGAGGACTCTGTGTCAGACATGGATGAGGCAAAGTCGGACATGTCACATGCATCTGCCACAGGGAGGAAACTGACCAGCATCAGCAGGTTCCTATGAACCACCTTCTCCTGTCCAGTGATGGTGTCACAGATCATGTATGTGTGTGTCTCTTTGTTGACATCTACCCCAGTGTAGACGGTCAATTCCCACCAATCAGCAAGCTTCTTTTTGCCTCTTTCTGTCCTGTTGGCCAACAACGCTGTCACTGATATCAATCTTAGACCCCTTCACATTCCTGTTGTACAGCTGAGCATGTCTCGTCTGCTCTTTCACAGCATGGTCTTGGCCGATCACCATCGCTTCTTTTAGATCATTGGCGAGGCATGCCACATATTTGTCGTAGCATGTCACCACAGAGTCATGAAGGACATTGCGAAAGAGAACATCAACAGGTAATCGTGGGATCCGACCAAACATGAGGTTAAAAAGGGGGGTAGCCCGTTGTCTCATGGGCTGCACAGTTGTACATAAACGTCAGAGTCTGCAGTCTTTGACCTGATTGAGAAGACCCAACACTGTTCCTGACAAAAGGTACACAGCTCAAAGCATCAGCTACAGTGTTTTGCTGACCAGGAACATACTTGATATCAAAGTCATAACTCGCCAATTTGGCTACCCAGCGCTGTTCACAACAGTCCAACTTTGGCTTTGTCAGAATGTGGGTCAGCAGGTTGTTGTCAGTCCAGACAGGTGAATTTGTGGCCCTTCAGCCAGTGACTGAATTTTTCACAAACTGACCATTTCAGAGCCAAAAACTCTAAATGGTGAGCTGGATAGTTCTTTTGAGACTGAGACAACGATTTGCTGGCAAAAGCAATGGGTCTAGCTCATGTTTCACCCTCTTGAACTTGAGACAACGCAGCACCTATGCCATCCAGAGATGCATCAGTTGATAGCACAAAGGGACAGTTGAAGTCAGGATGAGCCAGGACAACACTGTGAACTAATGAGGTCTTCAGGCTCTCAAAAGCTTTTTCTTGCTCTGAAGTCCAGTCAGATGCACTTAGCTTCCTGCTTGACAGTTTGTTTTTGTTCTGTTTGTCCTTCCTCCTCACACCCTTCAACAGATCAAAGAGCGGCTTGGCGATAGCAGAGTACCTGAGCACGAAGTGTTGATAATAATTTACCATCCCTAGAAAGGACCGTATCCGCTTCTGGGATGGGGTCACACCATCAGGCTCCATCAAGTCAGCACTGGTCATTTTGGCGATACTCTCAACTTCACTGGGATCAGTTGAAACACCATTTCCATCCACAACATGACCCAGAAATCTCACTGACCTCCTCAGGAAGAAACACTTTTTGGGAGCCAGCTGTCAAACACCATCTCCAGGCGAACCAAGGCAGTCTCCTCATCAGGTGCAAACGCCAGCAAATCATCCAAGTAGCATAGCAGGCTCAGATAATTTTGGTCTCCATATATGCTCCAAATATTCAAATATACGCATAAAGCTGCCAGGGCTGTTGCAGAGGCCCTGCAGCAGACGGTTATACTCATACAGACCCATAGGAGTGGTAAAGCCTGAGTACTTTCTATCATCCTCGTGGAACGGCATGTTGTAGAAGCCGGAGGTCAAATTCATTGTACTAAAGAGGCAGTTGCCTCCCAGCGCCACCAAACAATCTGCCTGGTGGGGAAGGGGATGAGCATCCTTCAACGTCCTCTTGTTCAACCAACGAAATTCTATGCAGATGCGGAGGTCCCCATTTTTTTTCCCCACACAAGCACCAGCAGAGATGCAAATTCACTGGTTGATTTTCTGACGATCTCTTTTTCCTCCATTTCACTCAGTACTTGCCACAGCTTTTTGTACTGGCCAGGGGGCACTCTCCTGTATGGGATTCTGAATGGTTTGTTGTCTGTCAGGTGTTTGCAGTGTACAAAGCCCTTGGCCTCTCCACAGTTAAGATGGTGGCATCAGAAGACATCTTCATACTGCAGAACAAGGTCAGTCACCCTCCTCTTACAATCCTCTGACACCTCGCATGACTCAGTGTCGACATTACTGAGCCCAACTGACCTGAGCTTGTCTTTAGCAGAGACTGCATCAACAGAAGGTGGCACAGCAGATTGAGTGGAGCTGACCAGGGGAATCTCTGAGTGCTCAGCAACATCCATGTCCTCAAGTGCTACACAGGAGTAGACATCGGCCAGCTTTGCATTGCGTCTCACCAGCACAAGCTTGTTCATGTATTGATGAGCTTTAGAGGGGCCCGCCCATCTCCCCAGAGTGGAGTCACAATCTTTGCCACCAAAACACCTCTGGGAGCTAAGCGGGATGATGTGGGCTCTGTCATAACGGTGCTGCCTGGGGAAATGGCTATGTTTTCGGGCAGTTTTCCCCAGATGACATACTCACGGCCAGACTCAAGGCAGATGGCTGAGTTACACCTGACTGTGCTGACTTTGTCAGGAACATTTTCACCTTTCCAGGAGCTCAGACCAGACAGCATGGACAGGAAACATTCAAATTCAGGGTCTTTGGCTGGGCAAGGGCCGGACAAAGTCTTCCAATATGACTTACATAGCTTAGACTGACGCAGGATGTGTTTTATGACATTAGTCCCCAATATCAACTCATCATGCTGCCCTGAAACGAGAAGTGTGGGAACCATCATTTTGCAGCTATACACTTCAATCTCCACATCAAAAGCACACTTTGGTTAACACGAAGTTCGCCACATCCAGCAAGAACTACATTCACATCGACCTTGTTACTGTCAGTTGTCACTCCAGCCTCTCTTAGTTTCATCTCAGCTGTCTCATTGACGCTGCAGGCCATAGAACCACTGTCCTACATACCTCCAATCATCACTGTCCCATTCATCATCTGTGGTGACCTGTACTGTCTCCCTCTGAATACAGTTCCACTAGTTTCCCTCAGGCAGAGATTGGGACAGTTCAGTCTGGTGTGTCCAGGGGCGAAGCAGGCAAAACACAGTCTCTCAGACATGCAGTGTGAAATTGTAGTGTGGCTCGGGTCACTACAGACTTTACAATTAGACTCTCTGGAACGCTTTTCATGAGGGGATCGCTGGAACATCATACCTCAAGTAGGACAGTATGTATTTTGCTGCTGCACTTTATCCATCATCTCCTGAAACATGTCCACCACGAGCGAGAAGCCTCTCCTCTGACTGTTGGAAATTTTGCGCCACAGCTGGTACTGGAGCATGGCCCAGGGCATGCTGAGACTCACTTTGAACTGGGGCAGATGCTGGAGAGGGACAAGGAGCATGACACGCATGATGCTGGGCTTGGAGAGAGAAAACCGAAGGACTCTGAGTACATCGCTGTTCAGATGCCACCAGGCCTGATGGGCATGGACCAGGCTGGCCAGAAGCTATGGTGGTGGTGTGGCTTTTTAGCTGTGTAGCACTTGTGGTCCTGTCACTAGCCCTCAGCTCTCTCTGATAATCATCAATCCTCAGCTGAACGTCACGTGAAGTCCACTCATAAATTGGCTTACACTTCAGGATGCAGGATAGCTTTACAGAGATTTATCCAAAAAAAAAGAAAATATCCAGTGAGTGATGGTTCTTTGGATGAAAATGCTTTGTTGATGCCAGAGATCAGAGGAGAATGGCCAGACTGCATCAAGCTGATAGGGAGGCAAAAGTAACTTAGATAACCACTGATTACAATCAAGGTATGCAGAATGCATCTCTGAAAGCTCAGCACATTGAATCTTGCAGCAGATGGGCTACAGCAGCAGAAAGCCACACCAGTGCCGCTCCTGTCAGCTAAGAACAAGAAACTGAGACTGCAATTGGCACAGGCTCATCAAAATTGGACAACAGAAGATTGGAACAACAATGTCTGGTCTGATGAGTCTCGATTTCTGTTCACAATCAGATGGTAGGGTCAGAATTTTGAGTCAGCAACATGAAAGAATGGATTCATCTTGCCTTGCAAAAACAGCTGAGCCTGCTGTAATGTTGGGGGATATTTTCTTGGCTCACTTTGGGCCTCTTGGTATCAAAGGAGCAGCCTATCTGAGTGTTATTGCTGACATGTCCATCCATTTGTGCCTGTCTTCTGATGGCTCATTCTAGCAGGATAATGCACCATGTCACAAAGCTCAAATGTTCTCAAACTTGTACCTTGAACCTGACAAAGAGTTTACTGTACTCAAATGGCCTCCTAAGTCACCAGACCTCAATCCAAGACAGTGTCTTTAGGATATGGTGAAAAGTGAGATTTGTATCATGGACGTGCAGCAGACAAATCTGCAGCAAATACTTAATACCATGATATCAATATGGACCAACATCTCTGAGGAATGTTTCCACTGTCTTGTTGGATCTATGCTATATAGAATTAAAGCAGTTCTAAAGGGAAAAGGGGATGCAACCTAGTACTACCAAGGTGTATCTAATGAAGTGGCTGGTGAGCGTAAATGTTTGTTTGTTCCACAAAACAATTTCAAAACTAATGGTTCAGGGATAACAACCTTTGAGGTATATTTAAAAACAGTTTAAAATCATTGCTCGATTGCTTTTAAAATAACTTATGTCTGCACTTGCAACATGAAAAATTATCTGAATATCCACAAAGTGACTTACACATTCACAGTGCAGTCCTAGCCCACAAAGATAAGTCAATAAACCCTATATGCACATCAACACAAATATCACTGAACAGCAGAGAACTATGGGCCCTGTTAGTTTGATTAGGATCAGATGTAAAGGAACAGCTGCCTAAATCTAAGTTCAAAGAGACAGGAAGTGTGACCAAGACACACACATGGATACAAAGAACTGATGCACAGATATTCTGATTCACTTTTTTCTGTAGTGTTGAGCAAAAATTATTACTGCTGTCTGGCCTACATGTGTGTGTGGCTGCCCAAAGAATAATCGTAAATGATGATGAAAGGAAGTTGAGGCTTTCTGGTTAAATTAACATAGTCCGTTAATAAGATGAAAGGCGCCAGCTTGGTTTCATTAATCTGCAGAGGCCCTCATTCACAGAGCACAAGAGAGTTCAAGCCTCTTCCAAAAACAGAACTCACCATATTCTCAAAGTCACTGTGACATAGCATGTAGCAGTGGCTCCATTTAAAGGCAAGCTCATTTTGTCCAAATGATGAATCTTGGATACTTTTCACAATTAGTAGCATTAACATGAATTATTTCTGAAAAAAAAGCCCTCACATTTCTGGACTAAAACTCTCCAACCTCCATACTGAGGTAATGCTATCCATTAACTGTAGGTTCCAATAAGCTTTCCCTGGAAGTTTTATAGCCTAATAAACACAATTTTATTATCATCTCTGACAAAGACTGACATGTAAACAAAGAAAGTAATAAAATATAATTCATTTTGAGGTAAATTTAAACCATGAGCATATAGGATAAGATTGACGCTTCTTTTTTGTTTTAAATTAAAAGCAGGTGCACAGGTTTCAACCTGAGCAAGCTGCAACCAACTGGGATATTCTGTCAAAGAAATATTTAGGAGATGTGGAAGGAAAGATGTTCTAGGAAATGAATCAAGTCATGTTACAGAGAAAAGTTTCCTCTGCAGTTTTAGCAGGTGTACATCTGTGTAGCTTGTACTATACTGCAGGGCTTTAAGGTATTCCCACAATAGACCAGTACTGGCTTGGCAAACTACTAGAAGATCAGTAGAAGTCATAAGGTTTACCTTTGTGAACCACTGCTGCTGTCCAATAAAGAATGAGATGGAGATGCAAGCTGATGTTCTTTGGCTGTCATACTGAAGACAACTGAGAAGAACCAAACTTACCAGATCTCTGTAGTCCTTATAACACTCTGTACTGTGTTGGCACAAAGTTTTGACAAGCAAGAATGCACAGAATAATATAAACATCTTTGGTTCTGCTGAATCAATTTTATATTAGTGACAGGACCACATGTGTCAGAGATAAGTAGAGATAAGACAAAAATGATTAAACAATGCATCTTTAACATGTGCACACAGACACGTGCACACAAGCTCGCAGGGAAGGATCATCCTGAATATCAGCATTAGCGGCTAAATGCTAGTGAAAAAATGTCTCTGGAAACCCTGGAGCCATGGAAAATCCTGGGATTTATCTGTAAAAATAACTAACGCCACTGTTTATTCATTCTTCTGCTGCTTTTTGGCAATAAAATTGCAGTATTAGAGTGCAGTGACCATCCAAAGTTTTACTACAGAATGTGTTTATATGACAGAGATAGAGGAGGAGCAGAGAAAAGTGGCTCAAAAAGTTTACTTTGGCAAAAATAAAGGAATACAATCATGCTGCAAATTACACACTAACATCAGACTGTTAAATAAACAGTGACATGACAAGAAAGAAAGACCAAATATCAATAAGTTACTTAAGACATTTTAATAATAGTTCAGTGTAACAAACAGAACAACTGGGTGAATTATTATGTATCCATAGAGCAACCTCTGGGAAAAATACACTAAAATAATCAACCATTTAAAATTCAAATAGAAAATCTCTTAAAAAAAGAAAAAAAAATTCTTGAGAAAAGGAAGAACTCAAATTAGGAAAAATATTCCAGTGATATAGCTCTCATCCTCAAGCTCTCCCACTCTCCTAAACCTCAAAAACAGTTACTTTTCAGCATGTATTACACAGTCATCTGCGGCTTATCCAACTGAAGACATGGACAGAAAATTGCAGATTTAAAACAGCAACAGTGTCTCCTGTTTCAATACAACCAGGACATATTTGTGCTTGAAATTACGTGCAACAATCTATTCATTAGTCTCAGTGTTACTTGATTAAAATGAAGCACCAGCACTCAAGCAGAAAAAGCATTTATGCCCCTCCAGTGCTTCACATCATTTCTTTTTATGGCTTTTAATTGCCATTTCCTCCACAGACACCAAATTCCTAAATGGAAGTTGCTATATCAGTGCTGATGGTGTCAAGAAATGCTGACATTCTGGAGGATTTTCCTCAGCCACCACTGATTTGAAGCACTGACCTTGAACCAACAGGTTTATTAAAGCGCGTTTTAGTTGTTCAAGCAGTTTGTAAATCCTGAGACTGGCTGGGCATCAAGTCTGGGGTGCATGCTACTGTAATGTGCTTGCATAGAAATAAATATTGCATGGAGCAGCTGACATCATCTCACTGGATTCCTGTCAGGTATTTACACCACAACATCATGGCAACATGTCTGCTGATGGCTACTGAATACAAACAGAAGCAAGGCCAGACATTCAGAAACTATTGCTGCAGTTCAGTGGGAAGGAAACACACGCACGCACACACACACAACTAAACACAGATACTTGTCTCAGCAGTTTTCGGGCAGTTTTCCAGTGTGCTTTATCCTTAGCAGAAAGACAACGAAGCTGTTTATGAAACCTAATGTTTATGACAGCATGGTTGGTACTGTACACCAGTTACAGATGGCAATACACGCAAACCTGCATGCACAAACACACACATGTAGGAAGCTGACTGTGCACACAGAACTAAATATAGGCAGCTACTTCTCACTCAGACTTTTTCATATACAAAAACATTGAGGCATGTAAACTGCTCAGGCTGGGTTTTTTATGGAAACACCCTTTTAAAAAGGAATGTTTTTTGTTGGACTCTGTGGAAGAACATTTTTGCTTTTGCCTAACTTCCCCTTAGAGCTTGTGAATGATCATGTTTATAGATTAAAGCATTTTTTTTGTCATAAATTTCATGGGCACATGTGGTAACACAACTTAGACAAGTTTACGCAATTAATCCCCATTTTCATGTCTCATCCAACTATTGCATGCACACCAGCTAGCTAAGCCCTTTCCCAGTAAAGATCACACTAAACATAAACCCAAGTGCTGTTGATGAGGTGTCAGACTGGTCCAGTGCAAACTGTGACTGGACAAAATCCAGAAGTGAAATGACAAGACTGGATTTCTGTTGGTACTGCTGGTTCTGTTGGCACTTTTTTTCAATAATACAGCAAAATGATTACAAACAGTAACATACAGTATATCAAGTAATTATAAAGCAATATGTTTCATCTGTTTAAAAAAAAAAACAACAACAACCCCCCCTTCCCAGAAAAAAAGCACAAAGTGGTCTTGGCTGGAACATCCAGATAGAATGATGGAGGATGTGCCAAAATCCACACATTCTCAGTCTAAATTTAGGAATAAGAACAAAAAAAAGGTGGATCCCTGCTGAGAAGTCTTTGGAATGGCTGAAGTTGCCCTTTGATAAGTGAAAAGTGAACCAAGTGATGTAGAAGTGAAAAGAAACAGACAGAAGTACATAAACATACATGTGCACATGCAGAAAAAAGCAATTCAAAATTTATGACCTTGTCAAAGCTCTAAAGGTTGGTGAAGGACATTCAGAGGTCAAGGCTGACGTGAGAGTCTTGCTCTCAAGCTTGGCCTCTCCCTGTCGTCTCACAAGACACAATCGATGCTATCCTAAAAGATGGTCCTTTTAAGACATTTTTCAGAAAAAAAGCAGGCCTTTACTCAGTAAACTAATTTCAAATTATTGTTGGCCCCTGGAATGTCTAAGAAGGATAAATCTGAGTGTAGATAGACTGGTTTGTGAGTTAAAAAACCAAACAAAAAAACCCCAAAAACATTTCTACCTGGGTGCCTAATTAGACCGTGGAGCACCAGCCTCCAATAACTCCTCTAGTGACTCTGCTCCTTCTAGTTTTGGCTCCACCTTATTCTCTGTCTTTGACTTTTTTGCAGGTATTTTACTGGATGAAGGCTTGTCTTCCTGCATCAACTCTTTGGCCAGAATGTTGGTCACTGCATGCCCAGCTCGTCGGTGGTTGGCTGACAAACAGAAAGAAACAGTGAGATAAAGAAATAAAGATACAATAACAAGTCAATACAAAAACATCATTGTGTCATGAGGTGATATATCTGATGTAAGAAAAAAAGATTAGTCATACATCACTACCAGCAACCAGAGAGCTGCCATTTTCCAATACAAATATAAAGGTTTAATTAGTTAACATACCAGCCACTAGGTTGCACACACAAACATTTATGTGCCTATAATAACCCTGACATACACAAACAGATGAGTAGTGCAGCTGTGCACATATGTGGATTAGTGTGGTACTTAGAGCAACTAACTGCTAATGTCAGATTACACACAGCATGATCTTAAGCAGCAAGAAGAAATATGGAATTGTACAGAGGAAGAGAAAGTGGGATGAGATGTAGAAACGGAGAATGTTTGTGTGAAAATAAGGAGGTTGAGACACCATGAAAACCGGGATGATTCATACTGTGGGAAGATTAAAGAGGCTGGGATGAATGAAAATGAGACGAACATGGAAGAAGTGACCGAGTCAGATGAGGAAAGAGCTGTGAGGGGATGACAAGAAGTGACAGAAATAAGT
>VUQH01035972.1:0-20206 GCA_015106775.1 Etroplus canarensis | reverse complement strand
CCAAGACCAGCCCCCCCCCCCCCCCCACCAAACACACACTTACACATACACAGGCGCAGAGAGAGGTGAGCTGCTATGGTGTGCTTATTAAATCAGTCCTATATCAGCCAGTCTCCTTGGGACATCAGAAAAGATTTACTACTGCAATTACACTGGCTAATTACAAGGAGAAGAGAGAGGGACTGTAGGGGAGCTACAGAGTATAAAGGAGAGAAGAAAATCAAATCAGAAAAGAGTGAGAGCAAATAAAGGTGTGAAAACTGAGACGATGAGTGAGCAAATGAAGGAGAGAGAGACCAAAAGAGATTTAAAGGACAAAGCTGATGAGGATGTGACCTTGAGCTACCCATAACACCTGAGCCTTAACTGTAATACAAAGACACAACTGAAAAACGCAAAATGTTCATTGTTCAAACTTACAAACCAGCTGTGTATGTGTGTGTCTGACTAACTGAGTGACTCACTGGGTATATGCAAGTAGTTTTTTGTGGTACTTTGGCAGCCTGTGTGGTGCTTTAGTGTTTGTTATTCACAGTGTGAATGTCCTTGATTGTACGCTGGCCTTCACCGCACAGTGCTCCCTCTACGGAGAGCAGAGTGAATTACATCATTAAGCAGCCTCACTGTTATGCTTGGTATCAATCAGCTGTTATCCTTGTTCCTAGTGTTGTGGATGGCAAGAAGTGACATTTGCAGTCAGCTGTTTACATCTATGTGTATGAGACTGACAGATGAGATTTATGTTCCTAAAGACAGCTATCTGTGAAGGTCTGACAATGTCTCATTCTGAATAAAGTCTGTAAATAGCAATTAAGAGGCACTAATAATTTAATGCATCGTTTCCATTACGGAAATAGAATGTACACTCCAATTTAACCTGCTCTCTGCAAGAGGTTTACAAGCTCTCTTTCAGATACTGCAAACTGTCTGGCGATTAGACTCAGTTCGTGCAGCTGAATGCAACTCTTTGTGTAGTGGCAGTGGCCATCCTATTGTCATTTCTTCCTATATGGACTGCTATCAGATATGCACAACCATGCAAAAAGTCTCATTTATATGAGCATAACAGTAGAAATGGAAACTTAAAAACTGGGTTTCTATCTCAATTAAAAAGTTAGATGAACTCTAACACACATGCACCCCATGAGGCGTAATCTGCCCTGGGCAAAAAGGATTAGGTACTGCACTCCTGTCAGAACTCAAATATTCATTATTACCTTATGGAAAGATAGTAGACAGAGAGCGAGTGGGAGCAAGAAGGAGCAAGAAAAAGGGAGGGAAAAAAGAGCATGAGTACGCGTTAGAGAGCCACTTTATGAATACAAGCAGTTCAGACTTATGCAAAGCAAAACAGATGAAAGAGGATGAAGAAAAATAGAGGTCTACAAGGTGTCATGCCATGGAGACAGTTAAAAGTGCATAACTGTGCTGGTGCACACACTCATCCTGTTAATCCCTCAGTTTCTGTCCTCTCGTCTCCAACCATCCATCCCTTTACTCGTCTTTATCTCTGCTTCAGTGATGAGGACAAAGGAAAGCACTCAATCACTGGCCCACCCTTCCTCCCTCTTCTCTTTCTCTTGGTCTCTTCAGGCAAGGCTCAGAGGCCTGATTAGTAATTGTGACTAGACCGCATGGTGGAAAGACTGGCACAGAAGTGCAAGCACACAAAAATGTATATACTAGCACACAAATGTAGCAAAGAGGAATACAAAGGTCATTTCTGCTAGATCTAATTATCCCTTAAGCTAAACACAATGAGGTGGCTGGAAAGGAGTAAGGAATTGTGCCTTTTCTAATGTCAGCCATTGCTTGCAAGACACACATAGAAACACACGAGCGCGCGCGCACACACACACACGTGAGAGTACGTCTTGAGGCAAGAAGATTGGGCTGTTTTTCTGGTGCCTGTCACATTTTTTTTTCAGCCAACACATTAACATGATCAAGCCAAGGAAACAATAAGGGAAGCAAGGAGAGAAAAGTAAAGAAAATGAAAAGGAGAAAAGATGTGGAGTGCAGCACTTGAGGAGAGATAAAGGAGATGAGTAACAAAGTCGAACAATTACGAAAGGAAACAGTATTGTGGAGGGAGAGACTGGGGAAAAGCATGAGAGAATGAAGAGAAAGTGATATTGTAAGTGAAATTCGAATAAAGATCCCAGTTTGAGAAAGACTGTCACAATTCTGATAACTAACAGAAAAACACAGTCATCTCAATATGCATATGACTGAGAAAGTAATCAGGCCATTTTTTGGCACACTTAACTGCACTGTACATTTATTTTCACATGGACATTTTGCCCTTCAGTCTAGATTTAATACTTGTTTGCTTATTGTAAATGAAACTAAAATCTATTTTCATACAAAAAGTAATCACTCCATCAACACTTTAGTTCCTTCTCATTTATTCAGAAAGAATGAAAAGCATCTGTGAAACAGCATCTTCAGGTCTCTCGAGAAATGTTTTGGATTTAATTCTGGAGTTTGACTGGCCTCCTGATATACAGAGACTTCTCATGCAGCCAACCCAGGTGTGTCTCTGCTCTTTAACTTTGGGACAATGCCATGCTGAAAGGTGAAATATCAGTCTAATCTTAGTAGTTCTGAAAAATTCAGTTTTTAATCAAAGGCCTCTTTGTATTTGGCTGCATTCATCCTTCAGTTCTGAACAGTCTCCCTGCCACTGACCAGCAGCTCATAGTATGTAAATATCACCACAATGATACACTGGAGCCAGGTGATGAGCAGTGTCTGATATTGAAAGTTAATATTTTGTTTCTTCATGCATTCAGAATGGTGGCATAGTGGTGTTGTGGTTTGTACCCTTGCCTCACAGCAAAATGGTCTTAGGTTCAAATCCACCAGTCAGCTAGGGTCCTCCTGTGTAGAATCTGTATGTTCTCCATGTGCCTGCATGGGTTCTCTCTGGGTACTCTGGCTTCCTCACAAAGGCATGCAGGTTTAGGTTAACTGGTGATTTTAAATTGGCCATAGGTGTGAATGTGAGCATGAATGGTTGTCTGTGCCTCTGTGTCAGCCTTGCAATACACTAGTGACCTGTCCAGGGTGTACCTCGCCTCTTGCCCTATGACCCTGAATTGGATAAGTGCAAGAAAATGGATGGATGGTGTGGATGGTAGTTCTTATGGCAGGTTCTCCGGTCCTTCTTAAGCTCCGAGAGTGCTATATTCTTGGTCAACCCTTTGTCACTCACTTTGGCTGGAAGGCTAAGTCAATTAAATTTGCTGTTAATTCAAATCTTCATGAACTGTATAAAAGCTAAATGACATAAAATCTATAAATTGAAGTGCACAAAAGGTGAGAAGGTCTGAATAATTTCTTAACCCTCAAACCAAACAACAATGATTTGGGACTTGGCGTACTTCATTCAATCTTTTTTAAAAATGATGGGTATATTGCAATTCATACAGGTAAGAATGCAGAGAACACTTATTTGCATTTGTGTATGTGAACCTTTCTCTTTGCTGCACACACTTTAGAAAAACTACTGCAGGTGTTTGAAATACTTCAAAACACTGGATCAGAGTCAAACTAAGTAGCTGGAGGGGGATGACAACTATGATCTGGAAACCTACACTTCTGCATGGGAACCTGGGAAAAAGTCTATCTCACCAAAGATCTACTGGAGTGCTGCAGGGTTTTCAGTTTGTGAAATCTGTTTCAACCCCTCCCCAAAAGAGAGGAAAAATCCCCAACCCCCCAAAATAAACAAAACAAGAGAAATAGATATTTAAACAGAAAGACAGACATGCAAATCCTCTCCTAGAACATCTGTCTGTTGGCCTCTCCCAGGAATTGGCTGTAGCTAGGGCTGGTGAAATGCAAGACACACATGCATGCACACAACACAAACAAAAACACAAATTCACAGTAGTACACACCTAATCCCTCCATGTGCTTAGTGAGCCATCAAGGGACGTGTTGCCAATCAGACAGCTATGTGAGGCTGGGCGAATGAAAACAATCAAGAAATAACACACAATATGGCTCAGAGACTGTTTGAGTGTTTATGTGCATGAGCGTTTGCTTGACTGAATTCACAAATTCACACACATAACCAGAGATAGCCCTCAGTGCTTGGCCAATGCATTCCTAGAGGGACTGTATGTGGAGACATTTTCTAGGTTTTCTGTAACTCAAAATTATTAATAGCAAAGGCAATCTTACTAGGAAAAGAATCAGTGTTTTAAGATTCACCATACAGGGAACGTTTGCACTGGTGAGCTTCAACCTGCAGGGTCACCTGAAGGTGATTTGATTTATTCAGTTATTTAGAGTTATAGAGTTCACAGTCTCCACAATGACAGCATAAAGTGTATGCTTTAAAAACAGTACCCAAGGACAGGAAGTCAACAGAACCCTGCCAAAATTATCAAGCAAAAAATTGTAGTGTGTTCTTTATTCAACCCGTTGTTTATACAATGACCTGTGACCTGGCATGTGTGTTTATGTCTAGCAAGCTATCGCTCCTCTCTCCATCTTGTCTCCTCTCACGGCTCAGCGAGTGTGTCAGTCTGCATTGGCCCTCTTTCAGAAGCTACTGAGAGATGGCAGCACCATTAAAATTTAACCCACTATCTCACCACTTACCACACACTGACAAGTGAGGGAGAGAGAATGGCAGATAGTCATGCAGGCATACAAGGATATACAAGAATGTATCTAACCGCATGTGTGCGTGCGCATACACATGTAAGCACAGCTGCACATGCACTCAGGAGTCAGTCAGATGTGATAGCAAAAGATGGGAAGCGATGGAGCGAAAGATCCTATACAGATGGAAAGCAAAGAATAAGACTGAAGCGATTACCAGTTGAAAACTGCACATATACTTACATGTGATGCATAGACAGTTATGGAAATGAGTGACATCAGTTTAGCACAGGAAATGGAGAATCTGTATAGGCCTAACGCCCTATCAGTCCATATTATTCCTCTCACTAAATCCACATCTCCACACTTTCTATTATTTTCTCCCTCATCAGCTCTGGATTCTCAATTCCTCACAAAAAAATCCTTCTTTTGTTTCTCTCCCTCTCCTTTCTAAATGTATCACATGCTTTCTGTTCAATAATTTTTGACACATAGCTTTTTCATTTTTCTGCTCTCTCTTTCTGTGTGTAGTCTCTCCCCCCTCCCCCATCTCTCGTTCTGTTCCTGTCCTTTTCTGCCCCAGCGGAGTGTGGGATAGCAGGCAGTGCTGGGAGGCCTATGGTCTCTTAATTAGGAAGCAAGGCGGAACGAGGCCATGGTTAACAAGGGCACACACACACAGACCTTTGCATTACTTTGCTTGTAAGAATCCAGTGTCTACAGACCAACACCTAGCTAACACAAGACAAGTTAACCATGTCTTACTTGAACCTGTACCCTCTAACACTTATCTAGACCAAGTTTAGAGATTAAGCATAAATCCAAATCCTAACACTTCATTTGCAACTTGAAAAAAGTGGCATCAAATATCTCATTTTGCAATACTGTCTTCACTTTTGAGGTTCAGAACTCAAATCATGTCTCACAAAGACAGAAGTTCACAAATTCACACACACACAGCCACTTGGAACATGTTGACAAAACTCACAAAGAAAGAGCAACAGACACTGTTCAAGAAAGTTGTGCTCAAGTTTCATACATACACACACACACACACACACACACGCACACAATTTCCTCTTCTTTCACACATCACATCACCTAATCAGAGGATGAGGACCTGGGTTGAAATCTGCAGGGCTAGGACTCAATCAGCCAGTGCAATCAGACACAGGGCACACCCACACACTCACCCACATTCTTACACACACTCACACACAGGGATGACACACTCGTAATAAGCCTTGCGCTGATGGATGAGAGGAAGGCCATGATATTATTCAGTCTATCTCATCACCACTGTAACAAACACACATACATACACATAGAGAAGGTGGGATGGAAGTAGCTATTTTGAGAGTGTGTGAGTCCGTTGTCTGCGAAGGTGACTTTGGGCTGGCTGGAGTGGTAATTGGGTACACATACCAATGGCTTTTTCTTCTTCCCTGCGGTCGCCTCAAACCCTCTCTTTTGGCCCCTCTTTCTCTCCCGCCCGGCTCGAATCTTTCCCTCAGTGCAGTCCCTGAACGTGATTACATTTCCGACATGAGTGAGGAGTGAAGATAGAGCACGGGAATGAAGTAAAAGTGAGGGAGACAGATGACTGAGTTGAAAAACAAATAAGAGTAGAAAACCGCTCTTGCACTGGATTGAAAAAGAAATGGGTAAGACACAACATCCATACATTAGCATTTGTCCTCTGCACATAAACACACACACACATACATATATATATACACACAAATTTACTCAGCAGGGGAGTGAGACAGCAGAGGAAAAATACACAAAATGTCACTCAGACTGTCAGCCTGATCTTTTCTGTTGAAACACGCGTACACACACACACAGATACACAGAGCAATGGCCATCTCATTTCCTCAGACGAGTGACATTTTCTCGCTCTCTCTTTTTCTGTCTCTCCTTTGCACTCCGTCACTGTGGTGATAAAATTAGCATTCCTTTCCTTCCTCTGCTTCTCCCTCCCTTGATGCCTGGACAAGAGGTGAAGACCACAGGGACGGAAGAAAGGAGAGACAAAAAGATACAAGAAGAAAGATGAGAACAAAAGAAGACATTAAGAAAACAAATGGAAAAGCCTGAGAGAGGTTTAAAGACAACAAACAAAATGAGCAAAGTATGACAGGCTGAGAAAGAAAGGGCGTAGTTAGATGAAGATTGTAAGATGCAAGGAGAAAGAATGACAGAACAAGAAATATACAGCTAGTGGACAGGATGCAGACTTGTGGAGAGAGTAAATTGGGGGGGGGGATATACCCTCAAGGGATTCATATCACCATGACAACCCCCTCCTTTCTTCTTTGCTGTCCAGTTGCATGATGAACTCCTGCTACTATAGCAGACCTCAGGACAGACAAAATATCTGCTTACTTTTGCAACCTAATCAGCCTGAGGTAAAATAACTGACAGTAACATTTTTCTAACATACTTTTTCATAATAATTTCACACTAATATGTGTTTAAAGAAGGGAAAAGGAGAATATACAGTGAAGGGCTTTTTTTGTTTACTCTGTGCGAGTGTACTCTGTGTCTGAGCATGACAGTGGGTGCACAAACTCACTTGTGTGCAGGTTTCTACGGGGAGAGGGTAGAAGGCCCACAGAGTATAATTAAAAGCTAGAGACACAGAGTCCTTGGGAGAAACTGCAGCAAGAACTTTATGGGGAAAAAGGAGAGAGAAAGAAAAAAGAAAACTGACCTTTAAAAACACACAGAGAGACAGAGAGAAATGGTGAGAAATGAGAGGTGTAATGGAAGATGGGATGGTGGGAGATAGACTGAATTAGATTATGCTGAAATGAATGTGGCAAAGGAATGAAAAAAGTGAGAGAAGAGTAGGAAAGGAAACATTATTGGACTGAGATGTTTGTGGGGGAGGGCTGGAGGGAGGGACAGGGGAGGACAGAGACAAAGACACGGAGAGGGACCAAGATGGAGAGAAAGAGAGGGAACGATAGCATTCTAATCAGAAATGTGAAGAACAAAATAATAAGGCCGCCTGACAGCAAATGTCAGCTCAGGGAGGGAAGCAGATGGCAGGAGCAAGCAAGAGTAAAAAAGAGATGCAGAGAGATATAGGAAGAAGGGAAAAGAGGGAGGAGAGAAAAGAGTAAGAGAGAAACATTCACAATGAGACAGGTGGGGTTGGAGTGATGGAGAATACAATCTTTCTGATGCTAAGAATTAACATCACCAGGAAAGATATTCCCCTTCTCCCACTGGAGGGAAGCAGATCTGCCAGGTCAGGCAGGTGAATCCTCATATGAGTGTATGTATATTTGTGTGCTTCTGCATTAACACTGCCTGGCTGTAAAACGCTGCCCTTGAGCCAACCTTGACTGCAGTTTCACTGGGTTTCAGCTAAGCTCTGCTCCAAATTAAAATCAAAAGTAATTTCTTTCTTTCCTCAATATTACTTCATCACGACTTGATAAGGAGACTGAGCCTTTAAGAATGATCTTGTAGCCATCCACTTAAGTTTTTCAGTACTTCTACATTTCATTTCCACAGATGCAAAAAACAAAAGGAAAAAGACCCACGGATGTAATCGACCTTTTCATCAAAAGAAAAGTTATTCCTGAATTACCTTTACTTTTCTAAAATCATCATAGACAATAAATTTTACAATAAAAGTAAAAACGTGTTAATGACAATTTATATAGTTTATAAGATAATTATATATTTCTGTCTTTAAAGTGGTTCAGCTTTGGCTAAAGGCTTTAAAATTTAAACACTCAGTGTCAAAAAGCCAGGCCAAAGCCAGCAGTGAATTAAGATAATATATGCATTCTGTCAGGGTGAACATGAGTGATGTGAATCTTAAAAGAGATTCAAAATTTAATGAGTTAAACAGTTCTTCTGAGTTAACCTAAGGTCAATGGAGGGGAGCCAGGGTTATTGCAGAGTAAAACCTACAGATTTCATTGCAGTCAGACGCTGTACAGAACTGAGTTTCACCCTGGCAGTCTGACTGATTAAAGATTTGGAGAATACTAGAGAACTGGCCGCATCGAACAGCTATTCCAGCGCCTGGAGCAGGGTTATGTCCGTTGAATCCATTCACTTAAAAATTATTTCTGACATGTGCAGCATTTAACTGGGCACTCACTTGTAATTTTTAGCTTGATGCACTTCCATGATTGTTATGCTAAGCATGCTAGTTTAGGTTAAAAATGACCACAAATGACCAAAAGGTACTGAATATAATAGTCAATCTGGGAACTATTCAGTTAGTCTGCTGACTTGGCCTGTATCTTGATAGCCAATTTTTCGAGTGCGCCCAAGATACCTTCATAGCAAAAACCTGCTTTCCAATTCAAGACTTCTTTTTCAGATCATCTTTCGGCTGCTCCTGTTAGGGGTTGCCACAGTGGACCATCCACTTCCATCTCACCCTAACCTTTGCATCCTCTTTTCTCACTACAGCTCTCTGCATGTCCTCTTTCACTATATCCACAAGCTTTCTCTGTCCTCTTCCTCTTTTCCTCCTGCCAGGTAGCTCTGTTTTCAACATCCTTTGTCCAATATATCTGCTATCCCTCCTCTGAACATGTCCAAGCCATCTCAACCTTGCCTCTCTGACTTTATCTCCAAACCACTCAACCTGAGCTGTCCCTCTGATGTATTCATTTCTAATCCTGTCCATCCTGGTCACTCCCAATAAAATCTCAGCATCTTCAATTCTGCCACCTTCACCTCCGACTCTTGTCTTTTTTCAGTGCCACCGTCTCCAAACCATGCATCATAGCATAGCTCACTACTGTCTTGTAAACCTTCCTTTTCACTCTTGCTGCTAAGCCTTAGTCACAAAGCACCTGTGGCACTCATCTTCATCCACTCCATCCTGCCTACACTCTCTTTTTCACCTCTCTTGTGCACTGTCCATTGATTTGAATGGTTGACCCCTGGTATTTAAACTCATCCCCCTTCACTACTTCTACTCCTTACATTTTCACTTTTCCACCTGCCCCATTCTCTTTCACACATGTACAAGACTTCTTTTTCAGATATATTATAGAAATCAAATAAAATGAAATCAGTGGCTGACGTTTTTAGATTACACCAATAAAGCACTTCTGCTGCTCTCCATGTAGGCTGTTTACCCGCATTCAGGAAAAACCTGCTCCAACGTGACTGGTTAATAGAGCTCTGAATACAAATGGACTACAAACAGAAAATAGTAGCTTCCTTTGCCAAAAACTCCTTTCCTGACCAATTCTGTATATTTAAATGCATAAAGTAATATGCAAAACTAAGCACATCCCATGATTCAGTAGCTTGTAGAACCAACCTTAGCAGCCATAACTTCAAGTAATATTTTTCTGAGTGACTTTATCATTCTGTCACATCACTGTAGTGGAATTTTGGCTCACTATTCTTTATAACATTACTTCAGTTCATTGAGGTTTCTGGGCATTCATTTATGCACAGCTCTCTTAAGGTCCTGCCTCAGCACTTCAGTCAGTTCGAGGCCTGGACTTTGACTGGGTCATTGCAACACCTTAATTTCTTTTCAGCCATTATGTTGTAGATTTACATTGTGCATTACATGATAGAATTTGAAACAATAAGTACAGGATTGTAGTGGGTAACTTTGTCATGTGGTGTGAACAGAACTATGTGCAGCTAAATCATCAGAATCAGAATACTTTAATTCCCCGGGGGAAATTACTTAATAACTTTGTCAGTAAATGTGACAAAGACTAAAACGCTGGTTGTGGACATAAGGACAAAAAAACACCAGTTACATCTGTTTCCAACCATGGGGCCTGTATGGAGATAATGGAGGATGCTGTCCAAGATAAGGACAATATTGGACAATCCTTCACACCTTCTTCATGATATGCTGGACAGGCACAGAAGCACGGTCATCAGCAAACTCATGCCACCTTGATGCACCACAGAATGCCACAGAAAATCATAACTACCAGTGGCCATCAAACTCTATCATTCCTCCCTGTGACACCTTATCTAGTTTCTTTCTATTACCATATCTTGTACATAATGTATATCGTGTTTAACTTTGGATTTATTTATTTGTAGATTTGTATTTATTTATACACAACTGTGCATACATGTTATATATTTAATCTTTAATTTCTGCCTTCAGATTTATATTTATTTATATACAACTATGCACCTGTAACAACAATGCAATTTCCCCCCTGGGATTAATGAAGTATTCTGATTCAGGTCAAGCTTCAGCAGTCGGACAGCTGGCCGCACATTTGACTCGAGAATACTTTGGTATACAGAGTTCATGGCTGATTCAATAACTGCAAGTGGCCTGTGGCTGCAAAACAAGCCAAAATTATCATCTCTTGACCACTGTGCTTAACAGTTGGTTTGATGCATTTGTGCTCATACCTGTAATGAACAACGCAATGTTTGGCAAAAACCAAATATCTCCACTTTGGTATTGTCTGTCAAAGGACATTGTTCCATAAGTCTCATGGTTTGTTGAGCTGCAACTTTGCAAACCTACACCATGCTGCCATGTTCGTTTTAGAGAGCAGAGGATTTCTTCTGACAACTCACTGCAAACAAGATATACTTGTTCAGACTTTTTTTAAATTGTGCTGTCATGAACTTTAACATTTAAGATGCCATCTGAGATGTAGCTCTTGGGTTTTTTGCAATTTCTCTGAGCACTGTACAGTCTGACTTTGAGGGGAATTGGCTGAGACTTCCACTCCTGGGAAGACTGTGGCATTGCGTTAACACACATCTGAATGCTCTAGACCAGAAAACTGCCAAAACTTCTACTTTTAAAGATGTGGTCACACTTGCTAATGATCAATTAAACAACTGCATTTGATTAACAGCACCTGGCTGCTACTCACCCTCTTAGTGCCTGCAGAAGCAGCAAAGATGTACTTAGTCTTTCCACATGACTGCAGAGAATGCTGTGAAAACGCTTTCAAGTTTGACTATACATTTTTCTACAGAGATGAAACAGATGATCAAACTTTACATTTAGTCTCAAACTGTTCCAGTTTACATCTGACAATATAATTACTAGCTGTCATCATTCAGTCATCATTGCCAACTGTTATAGTATATGTGATCAATTCAAATGACAGCTATTCAAGTGGGGATTGCATGTCATTACATTACCATTAGAAACTGAAATGTCTGAATTGCCACAGCACTCACATTTCCCTTGTAACTGTGTTGACATTTTTACTAAACTTAAAACAAAAGGCTGTGAATATGAAGAATACCCAGATATCCTAATCAAAATATAACAGCACAGTACATGTAGAAATTTGGATTAAGGATTGGTATTGCAAATTTCAACTGGGATTAGAAATGTTGACATTTATCTAAGCGTTTCTTGGCATAATAGAAAATACATATTTTCCTGTGCTTCATTGTCTGTAAGAAGGTCAAAAGAGATAAACATGAGAGAGGCTATCAACTACTTGAAAAGCTGTCCCTGCATTTCCCCATAAAACAGAGTTTCACCAGAACACCTCAACTGTCTTCTACAGTAGGAACATCTTCCCAATCACTCGTTCTCTCATTCGCTCTCTCTCTTGATACACCTAGTGAGTAATGGTGGGAGCAAAGGATAGTGGTAGACAGCTATAAAAGTGTAATTTGCTCCATTTTCCTCAGGAAACCAAATTCACTTTCTGTCCTGAGTTACAATCTGTTAACATTCAGATGGCCAGCATTACAGACAGTGTATTACCCGCCTACACTTGTTACTAATGACGCTCACATAGCGCACACACATACACACACAAGCAAGCAAAGCTAGGACACCAAAAGCTAGGAGTCTACGAAAAGTGAAAAATGTATGTGTCCTACACAAACAAACAATATACTCAAATTCTGGCTGTAATGGACTGAAAGAAAGACTCTATAAAGAAAAGTAGAAAGGATGAAACTCTGCATTGCCAAGTATGGTTCACTAAATAATTTCATTATTTTAGTCGTGCTCCTGGAAAAAAGAGCCAACTGAGCTGCCCTACAAGCCTTTCGACTCCTCTAATCTGTTTCCCCTCTAATTCTCTGAAAGTCTTGTTCAATTTTTTTCACTAGCTTTTCTTCCCTTCTTTCTTCTCTTTTTCTTCCGTGCCCATCTCTCTCCTCCTCTTACTTGTTTGACAATTCTCTCCCACACTCTCCTCATCCCACCCTTACAGCAAGCCTTTCTGTTTTTCTCTATCCCTATCCTCCATTTCCACCACTCCTCTCTCAGGGAGCTAATAGCCTCCTCCTTTGTTCTTGGAGAACAGCAGGAAACAATGGCAGAGTGGGGCTTGTCGTTGTGGCAACAGGCATGAGACAAGAGAGAGAGAGAGGGGGAGACAAAGAAGAAAGGCAGAGAGAGAACGAGCAAGCACAGAGGGGATGCTGGTTGTTAGCCGGGCGGCAGGGAAGCGAGTGCTGGCTAATTACACTCGTTTCTATGCACACCGCAATTAAACCCTGATGCACACACATACACCGTCAACGCTCAGAATATCCACTCCCCACACACACACACACACACACACACACGTTTTACAACATCAGAGAGAAAGTGCGCGCAAAAGAGGAGGTGGAAGAGAGGCAGGAAGGGGGAGGCTGGGAAGGGTAAGAAAGAAATGACAAGAAAAGACTGAGGCTATTTTAAATCAATGCTACTGTTCTCTCAAGTAGCACAGTGAAAGTTCATTAAACTTCTAGTTCATATACAATCAGCTTTATCAAATCTATTTAAATACTCCAAAATAACATTACGGCATGGAGTGACTCAGTGACCTCATCCCACCCGCATATTCACCACCTTAATCTAATAGTCAAACATCACATATCAACCCCTCTCTTATCTGTTGTCTCCCTACCACTCTGCATCTAACATAAATTCATCTTTATCCATCTAATCAGCTCATCTGGCTTCTTCTCTCAACATGATGATCTTTCTCTCTCCAGAGATGAGGAGGTTTAACTTCACACAAATTAACAAACTGGGAAAAGTGCAGAAGAGATTGAGATAAATGTGAGAAAGAAAGAAGATGGAAATGTGGAGAATTACATCCAGGTCAAAACCCCCTACAGGGTAAAAACTTATCTTCTCTCTCATAAACATGCCTTCCTAGCCTCCACCATCCTCCTAACATGCTTTTCCATTAACACATCTCAGAAAAACATGTGTTCCATGCTGTCTGCCAGTCTGTTTTATTATTCATACAGTTTAATGCTTGCCCAAAGAGCGTGCATGTATGCATTAGTATTGGAAGTTCATGTTAAAGAGCATGAATGTGCAACTACATGATGCGTTGGTCACACTGGGTTTCAGTGTTAACAGCAAAAAAGCAAGTAAAGAAGGTGCACGTGCCCACACGCATACCAATATGCACACAAAAAGCACTACTTCACACAAGACTGGGAACGCACACACACAAATGCTTGCTGCCAATGAGGCAGATGAGGAGTGAAAGGAGTCACATTAAACAGCCAAACTTGTCCTGTTTCGCTTTCATAGCCCCAGTCCATTTTCATAATGCATTAAAACCACCGCTGAGAAGAGAGGAGAGAAAAAGGATGAGGAGGGGGGTAGCGGGATGGAGACAGAGAAATGGAAAAGAAGAGGGACAAGAAATTTTCTCAAAGTAATCTAAAGCTGGTGGATGTATGGGTGTGTGAGGAAACAAGATACATATGAAGGGAGTAGGGGAGCAAGAAAAGAGTGCTTGTCTCAGAGGCAAGATATGGGAATAGAAAGTGTCTGATAGAAGTGCAGACAGATTAGGGAGGTGGATAAAGAAAGCTAGGAAGCACTGATAAAACAACTGAGGATGACAGTGAGAGATGGGGAAGATGATTTAGGCACAAACTTTGATTGTGTGTGTTATGAATGCAAGTGGAAATTTTTTTATGTACGCATGTGTCTGTAGTGCTTGAGCATATGTGAGTGTGTGTTTGTGGTTATAAAGTGGTAAGGGGCAGAAGGTTCTCTGTTTCAGCACCAGCAGGCTGATGAGAGTTTGGGGCCAAACAGCCTGGAGGCAAAGTTGGCCTTGTTACTCTCTTTTTTCCTCTCCCTCTCACACAAACAGGCACAATCATAAATTTAACCCAAACAGAGCCATGGCCACAGTAGCAAGCTAAGCATATGGAACATCCAACCTCAGATCATAACATTATGCATTAATACTTGGAAACAGCTGAGAGAAAACATTTAAAAGAGACATAAATGTCTTATTATATGTTCTGATAGTTAGTGTGTTTTAATAAAATGTCAGTAACCTCCAAGCAAATGCTGTACAAACCGACATTTAATGTGAGCTTGAATGTTGTAGAATGTTAAACTGTTTTACATTTTCGCCACAAATGTTAAAAACAAGTGATCAGTGTATGAGGAATTTGTAGTTATGGTTATCCAACTATTACACTATACAGACAAAAGCACTGGGTGTTTCATTCAGTCCAGTTGCCACAGGTGTATACAATCAAGTACCAAGCCATGTGGTTTACCTTTACAAACATTTGCAGAATAATAAGTTGTTCTCAAGAGTCCACTGAATTTGAGCATGGTACTGTGATAGAATGCTACTACTGCAAGAAGTCAGTTTGAAAAATTTACCCCACCTCGATATTCTATGATCAGTTTTAAGTGTTGTTATTGCAAAGTGGAAGCATTTAGAAACCACAGTAACTCAGCCACATGAGGTTACATAGTGAGGTCACCAAATCTTTGTGCTTCAGCATACCAAGACATTTTGGACAATTCTGTGCTTCTAACTTTGTGGGAATAGTCTGAGCAAGGTCATTTTGCTGTTTCAGTATGACTGTGCCCCAGTGCATAAGGCAGGGTTCATGAAGCCCTGGTGGGATAAATGGTGGGGAAGAACTTGATAACCTCAAACCCATCAAAAACCTTTGGAAAGAACTAGAAAGGAGATTGGGAACGAGGCTTTCTCATCCAACATCAGCGTCTGACCTCTCAAATGCTACTGTAAATGACTGGGTAAAAATTCCCACAGACACACTCCAAAATCTTATAGAAAGCCTTCCCAGAAGAGAGGAAGCGCTTCTAGCTACAATGTTATAATAGCTCTGTTATATGGACTCTGTTGTGATATGTAGAATATGGGACCAACTCCCTATTAATCACTGTGGATTCAGAATGGGATGTCGAAAAAATGTAAGTGTAATGTAATCGTGGCCCGATATTATTGTCCATATAGCGTATTAAACACCTATTCTACAGGTAACTACAGATTTCAGTTCATTTTAGTTCACTGCATTATATCACTATGACCTTTCAGCCATCTGTTTAAAACTGTGGCCAGCCTCTTGTCTTACAAACTCTGACAAGACAACTAAGTGTTATCTGGTCAGCACAAAGTATCAGTAGGGACAAAGTAAATGACTACCTAAACATTATCAGTCAAACATGTGACAAGCGAGAACTATTACTTTTCTTATACAATCCCAATTCCAAAACGGTTGGGATGCTGTGTAAAATATAAATAAAAACAACGCAATGATTTGAAAATCCCATATGCCAATATTTATTCACAAAAGGACATAGAAAACATATCAAATGTTGCAAGTGAGACATTTTACTATTTCATGAAGCTCATTTTGAATTTGATGGCAACAACATATCTTAAAAAAAAAAAA
Source organism: Etroplus canarensis (assembly GCA_015106775.1). NCBI lineage: Eukaryota > Metazoa > Chordata > Actinopteri > Cichliformes > Cichlidae > Etroplus > Etroplus canarensis. The sequence continues at coordinate 3,949 of VUQH01035972.1, read as the reverse complement.
TTGGGACATGGGCAATAAAAGGCTGGAAAAGTACGTGGTACTAAAAAGAAACAATTGGAGGAAAAAGTTGCAACTAACTGACTCCTATGGAGGATTCAATTAGTTGCTAGAATCCTATATCAGGCAAGAATGGGACAACATTCCTCTCCCAAAGGTCCAGCAGCTGGTCTCAGTTCCCAGACATTTATGGACTATTGTTGATACAACGCAGTGGAAGACATGGCAGTGTCCCAACCTTTTTGAGCCATGCTGCTGCCATCAAATTAAAGATGAGCTAGTATTTTTCACGAAATAGTAAAATGTCTCACTTTCAACATCTGATATGTTTTCTATGTTCTTTTGTAAATAAAACTGTAAATATAATATTGTTTTATGAGATTTGCAAATTGTTGCATTGTGTATTTATTTATATTTTAAGCAGTGTCCCAACCTTTTGGAAACAGTCTTAAAGTGTAAAAGGTGTGTACAAGTGAAACATATGTACATCAGGAGGCCAGGACAGTGACCCAAATGAAATTACCATGTTATTCATGTGTAAAGATGCAACTGTAGCCAAAGAGTTTGAAGTCAACAGTATAACAAAGTTTGGTGTTCCTAGTTAGTCTTACGATATTTTTCATTCAGTACAGGGTGAAAGTGAACTTGTTATAAGTGGAAACTTGCTTGAAATACATATTTCATCAGAGCCATCATCAGACATGCTTTTTCCCCTCTTAAGGAAGCTACGTTATGTTGTCACTGACAATGCTAAGAAACTGCGGTAGGTTTGTGAATTGGATATAAGCTTTCTTATGTATTAATTTACATTTTTTGTACTTTGTCAAAACAAAACATTTAATATAAACAATGGCATAAGTAAAGTTTCTTAAAAAGCAATAATGTGTATCTTAAGGTTTCTTAAAAACTACAGCTAAAAGAAAAAAAAACATGTAAAGAGAGGGTGGTAATCAAGGGCACATGCTCACAGTGGGCTCAGCATGCTGTGTCAAGTATGATTTCGCAAATGTCAAATAACCTTCAATCAAATCTGCAGAAAGCAACTAGAACAAGTGACTATCTGCTTATTGGTTGGAAAGGGAAGAGTTAAGGAACCAGTTGAATGGAGGCTGAGACATCCAAAAGCTTATCTCTTCCAAGTCAATGGCGTGAAGGCTATCTCACACACACCTGACAGAGACAGAATGCTGCCAATAGTGCCAGAGGGAACAAGCGAGATGGAAGGTGGCAGGCAGTGAGAAAGAAAGGGGGATGAAGGGAATAGAAGACAGCCAGAGAAAGGAGACAAAGAAAGGCAGTATAAATCACCAGCATGAAAATATGGGTATAATGGATAATGGTGAGCACAGTGGTTACAGGATGACAAATACCATGTCTACCATTGCTTGAGTGATTCAAATGATTGTTTGCTATGGGACAAAAAGAGGAGAGAGTTGGAGAGGCAGCGTTAAGATGGCCAAAGACTCAGAAGTGTTATAAAAGCACTAGGAGTTCCAGCAGTGACACTACACATTTCATCAGGCATTAATAAAAACAAAATCTTTACCATATGCCCAAGGAAATATCAACACACACCCCTAACTAATTCTGACATGTGAGCATGCCCAGAAAATTGCAGTCACTGAAAAAATAATGCAGACATAAATAGCCTTATCACTCATTGAAATTTTTCCTATTTTTATTTTGCCTCCATTTTCCTCATCATCATCCTCAGGTTTTTTAATTGCCATTAATCTAACAATTTATCTTTAAAACAAACACAGTATTGTCACAGAAGTGCACATACATCCACAAATGAGCAACTAGATAGCTGGAGTAGGAAAAACTCCAGGAAGACTGAAAGCATTGTCAAGGACAAAGGTAAGCCACTCAACTCCTCTCTGAAAACATAGAAGTCTCAGTCTTTTTGCTGTACTTCACATAGCAAAGAGACACAGACTTGAGTCAAGCAATTGTAAGTAGCGCGGTTCCCCAGTCACACTCTTCACCACAGAAATAAAGAAAAACTATGAAAAATGGGAAGCCAGACACAAAATGGACATCCAGAGGGCACACCTGGATGCTGTAGCCTTCTTAAAAGAGTAGCAGAGAAATAGAAATCTCTCTCATCTTTCTCTCTTTGACAAAGCTAGGCAGGAAGGATGAAAGCACTGAATGAAAGCCTACACATAATGGTGGCACAGAACGCAGAAATGAGTAGCTGAAAACAAGGGCAAGGAGAAAAAAAAAAGTTATTTTATGGATGTTCCTAGAACATACGAAGTGAAGTAAGTTGAAGTGAAAAAGAGTGTAAGGATGGATGAAGAGCAGGAGAGGGTAATAAGTAACAGGAAGGATAATAAGTAAGGCAGTGAAAGGAGGAGGGAGAGGGCTGGGAGAAAGCGAAAAGTAAAAAAACTGAATGTGTGTGTAATAAAGTTAAAAAAAAATTACTTTTCTTTCTTCGTTCTGAATAATCTGTGCCCTATATACACATATTCAAACAGTGAAATATGCATATGTGCATGCGTGTGAATGGATCACGCACTGATAACATTACACTCCTTAATTCCTAATTAATCCTTCTAAACTGGATTATGGTGCAGAGCATGACAAGACCATTATTCCACCCTTCATCCTGACGAACGTGCGTGTGTGTGTGTCTATGTGCATAATGTCACTTTTGCTGTTTTTCAACTTGAAGTCTCATAAGACTGGCCTGTCCTCAGTTACATGATGTTGGGAAATGAAACTGACAGTGTCTCTGGTCCCCTATGACACAAATGCACACATACACCATTTCTTGCACATATAAAACATGTCTTGCAGTTACACAAGCAAACACACACACAAATGTGCAAGGAGTCCCTAGACCACAGGTCTTGAAATGCTTGAGTGGCAAGAACTCTTAGCATTACTTTACACATTTTAAGTGAGGACTCACAAGGGCATATGTGCTTACTACAGAATCAGTTCCCCTGACACACACACACTTGGTTTGAAAACTGCCACACAAACTGTCCCACGTGATGTGTTCTGCATTACACTGTGTGTAGCACAGTGTGAAATAAAAACAGCACTCTACAGACATTAATACTAGAGAATTAATTTTATGTTCTATTCTGCATTATAGATGTGCTGAGAAGTAAAACTGCTTCCATTTCTAGTAGCTCATTCCTTTTGTTCAAGAAGGACGTGAGTGATATACAATCACAGTAGACTATGTGGTTCATTTCAAGAGTAATTCCCAGAAAATTGAGAACATACACAGCATCAGTAATAGTGTTTGCAAAATGATGAAATAAAAAGGAATCTTTGTCCACCCTCCCCTTTTCCAACAAATCCTAATATAGATAAACTATATCTGAACCATGTATGACCGATATTGCATACAGGCAAGAAAAAAACAAAACAATGCACTTTGTTTCCCTCATGCGTATTTCAAATTAGCTGTTTGTTACTGCAGATAGATAATGTCATGAAAATAACTAGCTTTTACAAAAAAAAATCACCAACATTTTTTTCTCTAACACAACGCTCCACTTTATAGCCATTAGCCCACTGTAGACAAGCTAGCAATTTGTCATTACTCTACTATTCATATTTTAAGAGCCAGGTGTACAGTAGAGTAATTATATAAGGTTTTCACACTAGCAGAGGTAATTACGATGAGACTGGAGTGACAAATGTAAAATATACACACCATAGCAAGCTGTTCAATGTATTTAACTAAATTGAAAATTCTTTCGACCCACTATGATAACATTTGCTTTTACCTTCATGCACTTATGCCATTCAGTGCACCCACTGCACATACATAGAGTACAACTACGAGTATCAAGAAAAACTAGCGACTTGTGGATTAGAGAAGAATGCTGTGTAACTTATGTGAGCCCCTGTGTGCGCAGTGTTGAGTTCTCTGTGCTCATTAAACCATGCTGGCTACAGAGAAGATTTGGAGGGGCAGAAAGTG
>VUQH01035970.1:6320-20036 GCA_015106775.1 Etroplus canarensis | reverse complement strand
GCCAGTCATAGTCCCTACATTTAAAGTCCCTACTCTCACCTCCACCCTCCTACCTTTCCTTCTCTCTCTCTGCCTCCTGACACGCTTCCCCCCCCTCCCCCTCCTTGGTCTTCGGCCAACAGTAGCATAGTTTCCACCGGCACCCTGTTGGCTAACGGCACCGGAGGCGGTCGTTGTTAACCCGGGCCGCAAATGATCCGGTATGGAAGTCGTGTTATGAATCCGCATATTTGATTTGGCACAGTTTTTACGCCGGATGCCCTTCCTGACGCAACCCTCACCATTTACCCGGGCTTGGGACCGGCACTAGGACTACACTGGCTTGTGGGCCCCGTGGCTGGTTTATTTCAGGTTTCTAAAATATTAAAATGTAAATAGGACCAGGGTTTAAGTTTGCAGGGGAAATGAAGAGAGAAAGCTTCATATTGAGCAGCCAACTTTCAACTTTCAATTTAAAAGAAATTGATGATCGTTCAGTTAAAAAAGAAAGAAAAATATGACAATAGCTATAACAAATAATAGTAAATATTAGTGAGCAATAGTGAATCTTTCACAGAGCTTCAAAACACATGTGCAAACACCATAAATAAAGTATCTCATTAGATTAAACTAGTGCATTGTTAATCATTTACTTAGGTTTTCTAAATGATATTATGAACAATTAATAGCTCCTAAATAACTGGGTTGTTCTTGATGTAATAAATAATTTAGAAATAGTGAATCTGTCATTTATAAGGCATAAAAACACTGTCATTAAACATTTTATGTATGACCTAATAAATCATGATTAAAACTTTGATACCAGAATAAATGAATTAGTTACTAATATGTAGTAATATGTGAGTAATGCTGATGATGATGACTTAAGTACGTACTAATACCATAGTGTGTAGTTATAGTAAAATATTACCATGCCACATGGCATGTCCTCATCATGCCAAATAGTTCTGTCGCACCTGGACATGAACACAAGACTTCTGGGAGTGTCCTGTGGTGTCTGGTTGTGGACTTTGGAAGCTTATCATTAGAGGCTTCGATGGATCCTGTTTTGCGGATACTCAATCAGATGAGTATCAAGAGAGATTGAAGACTGGGTTAGTGGTCTGTGCTCTTCGTTGTTGAGTCCTTTTAAAATAGTTTTTGAAGTATTGGGTGCATTAAGTTGCTGAGAGAGACTGCTGCCTTCAGGGAGTGCTGTTGCCTTGAGCACAGCTGCTTAGTTTAACAGGGCTCAAGTGGGTGCTACTTCTCAACGTAACATCCAAATGAATGCCAGGCCTAAGTTAACCAGGTATCTGACTAATGTGGTATTTTTATCCTGTGTAATCTCCTTTCCATATATCAAGACAATGTCCAACATTTTGATTGGGACTAGTTTATAAAAGTGAACACAATGTCACATATACACTGTATATAAAAGATGGATGTTGCTTCTGGGTCTGAAGAAGTGCCTTAGGGCTGCATTCTTTCTAATGCCCAGCAGGGGACTACATAGAAGTCTATAGGAAAATGACCCTTAGCTCACTTGCTCTATGACCTCAGTTAAGATTTTCCTCATAAAGTTATGGCTTTAAACGCTGGTTTCAATATAATGTTTTTTTTTGTAAATTATGGCCACTGTTAGTGTCCAGAAGGAGAATATGGCAGAGTATATTCTGTCATTTCCAATTTTTCCCACTTGTGGACCAATGAACATACAGTGACCTTCGGGTTCACATTCAGATCTGCTACAGTATGCGCTTCCGATGTCTGGTTTCAAAAAACTATAGCGGTGAGCTTGAAGCTTCACAGCAGGACTTCACTAACCGGTGGATGACATCAAGGTAGCTGCATCCATTTTTTTACATTACCAATGATATTTACCTTACCCATCAGGTAAAAAGCATTGTTCTAGCTGATTTACAGTAATAGGCGCTGTTATGACCATGCAGTGTCACAGTTCATGGTCCCCCATCTTGATGACTTTTGATAATTGTGTATTTATATGTAGTTGAAATGACAATAAAGTAATCTAATCTAATCTAATCTAATTGCCTGACTTGTCTTCTCAGGCAGTTATGGTAAACATCTGTATGCACCATATTGTAACAAATGCTTCATTTGTTTTCCTTTAAAACTGTTTCCTGTTTTTTCATAGGTAACGAGTGGCTGCTAGAACATCAGGTGATTACTGGTGGCATTAAGGATCTCTCACAGCCCCTTTGTATCTCAGCCAAACTTCCAGCTGTTATGAACGAGTCAAATGGAAATCCAAATCTCACTTTGGCTGTATGGGTGTACTACTGCATGGAAACAGGTAACGCTTGTATGATGAAAGCAGCTTCATTCTCCCAGCCTCTTCAAATAAATGCCAGTTCTGGAGAGGAAGAGGTCATTGTGGAGTTGACTCATGCCTTCTAAAACCGCCTACATGTCTTAGTTAAAATAGCCTTAGTATCCACACTTTCTTTTGTTTTGAGACCTCAACACAACTTAATCCATCTTATGTTCTGCTCTGAAAGCAGGAAGGAAAGATTGTTTCTGACAGAGCTGTCACTTTGACAAAAAAGGCAATTTGAGTAAACTTGATTCTTAGGAGAATTTCATTTCAAACTACTGAGATGTCCCTTCCATGAAATATAACAGCAGTTCAAAAATCCTCTTGACTGTGTGGAATAGCTATTAAAAGGAATAGTTCCATCCCCAGGCGTCTTATAAAGGTGTGAGAACTCAACAGCAGCTTAATAATCTATGTCTATATGATATTATATTCATGTAAGATCTTATGAGGACAGGTTGTACTAGCTGTCCACATTGCTAATGTGCTTTTTATGCATTAAAGTTTCCCTATTACTTATCAAATACTTTCACAAAACTAAATGAATGAGGAAAATACAATATGTTCTGCAGATTTAATGAGAGACCATGATTATCTAATTAACTAGTAGAGGTGTTAGTATGATTGACAGGTACATAAATAAAAAGACTTTCATTCATTCACTTATCTTGTGGAAAATCTAAAGTTCATTCAAGTATCAGAAACAAAGTAAAAAAATGAAACTTCTGATCAGGATTATTTTTTCCCTTAATTGTAAGACGGCTTTGAATTTAAAGTGTTGCTCACAGAACAACTCCCAGGAAGTAATTGTTGAACATTTTCTGTATGTGGCTGACAGACTCAGGCTCCATTAGTAATAACAATAGCAAGGATTTTTAAAAAGGACATTTAGTGGGGATTTTGTATGAATTAGGAGTTTTTTCTGCCTTTGATCATCAAAGCGTTGCTTTTGAATGCTAATATCAGGTTACAGCCAATGTCTCAAAAAAGAATATTGGAGTTATATAGGGCTTTTGTAGGGATTATTAGGATAGGATAAAAATCTCCAGTCTTTCATTTAATCTCAGCCCAGCAAAAGAAGTAGTTAGCGGAAAAGGACAGATGTGAAGTCTTTATGTGCTTAGAGGTTTATTAAATTTAACTATGCAGAGACACTCTTTTCTTATTACCATTATTATTTTAAAGTTATGCAGCACCAGAGTATAACTTCACATCTTCACTTTTTGTCTTTTTAATGATATATTACCATGGATGTGTGTCAGGTTGGCTTAGTCATCGAGCTTCCATATACATTTGTTTACATGTGTCGCCACAGAGCTGTTTACAATGTTCACCCTGTAAAATGTAACACACATAGCCCAAAGTGTGTGTCTCCACTCTCTGTATGACTAATGATATTTTTGATTGTGATTTTCACACACGAAAAGCCCATTTGATTTAGCCCACCTGTTATTTGAGTAATGAATAAAGTGCCTGTTTTCAATGAGGGGAAGCAGCCTCTTGTGAACTGATGACACCGACTGACTACTGCTTGCTCTACACACTGAAACCAAAGTCTCATTAAAATCTGTCTCTCAAGCATTTATACACTTCAGCTCTACTCCACAAAGGGAACATAATATGAAAGGAATGCTAATAATGATCTGCTGTATCACGCTGTGTAATATGATATGATAATGTGGATGTAGTTTTGTCATTTTCCCTTATTGGTTTACTAAGTTATGAGCTGTTGTCAGAAATGAGCCTAAGAGTGTTTTGATTATCATCGCTGTCATCCTGTCTCATAACCTAATTGTGCTTGTCAGACTGTTTTTATTTGGTTTGCATCACTCAGCCCAAGTGCCTTGGAAAGAATTGTATGGATGGTGTAAATTGATGACACTTTAACCATATTAGAAGCAATAACAATATTGTTCTGTAATGGGGTTTTTTTTTTTTATTCCCACAAGTTATTTATTTTAAATGAACTGCAGTCAGTGTATTTTCTCAGCTCTGTTATTCCTCAGGCTTTTTTTAATGAACAGTAATAAGCTTGAGTAGCTGCTGGTGGGCATAGAGTTCCTGGTATTGCTTTGTATCTCTCACTTGACCTCTTCTCTGTTCCAACTTTTCAGAGAAATTTTGGCATGTTTTTGTCTTCAGGGGTGCCTTGATAATGCTTTGGCTTCTCAATGTTGCACTTTGAGAGGTAGCAGAATAAATAAATCTAATAAAACACTTTTATCTAGTCTGATTTGGATGACATTCTTCTCATTTTCAGGCCTTTGAGAATCTGTTCATTTGGTGGAATTACAACATAGATTCATAAATTGAAACACCGGAGCACTGTTATGTGAGATGGTATCAAAAGTTGCACTAAAGAGCTCGCTCCCTCCATAAATCTGTCACAATACCAGGTTATGAATGAGCTGACCTCATATGAAAGACTTCCTATTTGAAATATGCAGTTAATACCTTTCATTTTTCTCATTCCTTTTACAAGGAGGAGTACATAGTCGTCATTTTTGACTGTCGCTGTTGAAGAAATTACAACTTTAGCTTGGTTTTGGTCTTAAACATAGTTTTTAACCGAAGGAAAAACAGATTTGTGTGGGTTTCCCAGTCAGTTTTGGATAAGGCTTGGTTACTGACTGCCCCACCATTTTGTGATTCCCATAATAAAAATTATTCAGTTCATTTACTGTTTAAATGGTTTCAAGTGTAACCAAAGCATTGAATGCGGTAAAATATATTATTCATTTGTCATATGCATCAATCTTTCTACCTTTAAATCTTTTAACTTTTCAAGTTAATGTAGTTAATAAGTCAGTAATTTTGAAATTGAATTATTTCAGTGTTTTTATACTGGCCTCTGACTATTTGTCATTTTGCAAAAGCAACCACTGGGTGCTTTCATAAAATTACTTATTATCTACAACTTTTTAATTCAAAGAATGTGCAAGATATCACATATAGTTTTTTTGACTCTTTACCCACCACTTTAATGTTACTATAGGTTGCACACTGAGGTAGCTAGGACAATCAAGACTCAGTAATTGGTAAGAAAACAGCATATACTTTTTCTTCAAATTTTGAGTAAAAAATTACAGAGAAAGCATATGCTTCCGTACATGGGCAAAAGTATTAGACCACCAAAATATCTATAGGAGTTTTTATGATATCCTGTTCTAAATTCAATTTTACAGGATTTTGGAGTGATTTTGTAAGGTCAGATTCTGATGTTGGCCCAGAGGGCCTGGTTCACAATCTCCATTCTAATTCTTCACAAAGTTGTTTGATTGGGTTAGGGTCAGGGCTGTGTGCAACTCAGTCAAGTTCTTCCACTCCCAACTCATCCAACCATGCCTTTATGGACTTTGCTTTGTGCACTGGGGCAGAGTCTTGAACAGAAAAGGGTCTGCCGCAAACTGTTCCTACATAGTTGGAACCATAGAGTTGTCCAAAATGTCTTGGTAAGCCAAAATATTGTGATTTCCCTTCACTGGAACTAAGGGGTGTATCCCAATCCCACAACATTATCCTTCCTCCACCAAACTTTACAGTTTGCACAATGCCATCAGGAAGGGATTGTTCTACTGGTATTTGCCAAACCCAGACACATTTCTACTGCTCTAGAGTCCAGTGGCACTTTGCTTTAAACATGGCTTGCATACAGCTGTTCCACCATAGAAACCCATACCATGAAGTTTTTGTAATAATGTTAATGTCAGAGGAGATTTGGAACTCTGAAGTTAAGTCAGCAGAGTGAGGGTAATTTATCCACACTGTGCCTCTGTACTCGGCAACCTTGACTTTAACTTTACATGCTCTGCCACTTCATGGCTGGGTTGCTGTAGTTCCTAAATGTTGATACTTTGCAATAATACCACTTACAGTTGATTGTGGAATATCTAGGTGGGAAGAAATTTCAATTTGACAAACTTACTTGATGCAACAGTAGCATCCTATTTCAGTACCACGGTGGAATTCAGTGAGCTCTTTGGAATGACTCATTCTTTCACAAATGTTTTTAAAGGCAGACTGCATAGCCAGGTGCTTGATTTTACACACTTGGGGCAATGGCACTGATTGAAACACTTGAATTCAATGATTAAAAGGTATTGCCCAATTTTTTTGTCCATATAGTGTACCAAGGATGAGTAATAGATGATCAGTCAATGCATTTAATTTGATAGATGGCAATACACTTCCCTGTAGTGTGATGGTTTCCACATTTACCTTACAAACAAAAGGTTCTTGGTTCAGTTGGGAGCAGCTGAAGATGGTTCTTCTTCTACAGTGCATTTAAGTTGTAATGGTTCAGTATTTCATTGTCACTAAATCACACGAAAACACCCAAAGCAGCATCGTTAATCCATCAATACACTGACTTGTAAAATTTAACAGCATACCACTCTGCAAAATGATGCTGAATTTTAATCACATGGGTGTAAAAATGACCTCCATGCCCACTTAAAAACTAGAAAAAACTGGCCACATCCCTCTATGAAAATGGAGGGATGTGGGAGTGCAGATCAGTAAAAACCAGTAGGTTCTTGCTTTAAAATGTACTGAAAAAAGATTTCATGGGGATTGAATCAGTTGTGCAGGTTGTTTTTCCTGTTACCTTAGCTGTCTCCTGCCATGTTTGTCATCTTCTGATGTCATCTAACCTACAGTCCTCTCTGGTCTAATGGTCGATACTTCCACAACAACCACTCATCACAGATGTGAGTGTATTCATTTCCCATTAATGGGATTTTAGCTTGAAGCAGTTTGCCCGGTAACAAGTTGACCTACCACTTGCCATCTGATGTAAGTTTTAAATTCTACATTTTCCATTGAAAAGATTCAGAGAACCTAGAGAAACCATACAAAGAAAAAAGTAAATGTACAAAATCCAGAAACACTTCTGTGAAGGCACCATTTATGCTGGATCAAAGCATTTGGACAATTATTAAATGGAAAATATAGCACTGGTGGCCCCAAACTGTTAAGCAACTCAAATCCTCTCCAACTTTTTTGGAGGGTTTTGCTGGCAACCAATTCAAACTGAGCACAAAGTTCTGCAGTTTCTTTCAAATAAGATCCAATTAAACCAATGCTTCCAAAATTTGTCTTGAAAAAGTCATTCATTCAAGATAGACTACTGCAACTTTCTTCTTTCCAGTATTTACTCTCAGATGTATCGAGTTCCAGATTAAAACAGAGAGGAGGTCGGACCTTTGCAATAGCTGCTCCTAAATTGTGAAACTGTCCCTTCACATCATGACCTCCCATCATTAGACACTTTTAAATCTCATTTGAAAATCTATTTTTATTCGTTGGCTTTTAAACCAGACTGAGTTCTTATAATTTTTTATCCATGTTGTCGTGTTCCTGTTTTTTATCTGTTTTATGTTCTCTTATTCTCTTGGCTGTGCAGCACTTTGGTCAACAGGTGTTTGTTTGTTTGTTTGTTTTTTAAATGTGCTTAAAAATAAACTTGACTATAAATGAAAAGTTAATCTATATCATCTCCAGCTGGTTCAAAATGCAGCAGCCCAGCCTCTATCTGGTTTTAGTTAGATGGCATCACATCACTCCAGTCCTGGCTTCTATACAATGCCCCCCCGTTTGTTTTAAAATTGATTTTAAGATCTTACTGATCATTTTTAAAGCACGTTATGGTCTGGCTCCAAGCAGATATGTTAACCCCTTATGAACCATCTTGCAGCCTTACTGTAGATCCTTGAAGTCCTCGTAGCCATTTCAAAATTGAGGTTTAAATGTAAAGGTGACTGTATTTTTGCCAGTATTTTTGGGCCCTTCAGCTGAGAATAACTAGCCAAAGGAGATCAGGCTCACAAAATCTGTGACTTCTTTCAAATCACTTCTAAAAGCACATTTAAACTTGCTCTTATGTGATGCTGTCTGTATCTCTTGTCTCTTGTCTATCATCTATTATTGTTTTCTAATTGTTTGAATTTCTCTTAAATGTTAATATGTTCTATTTCTGGCCAAATTGTCTGGCTGTATGTTTGAAATTAGCATCTTACTTTAAAAAGTGTTTTGATAGAGAAGTAAAGTTTATAAAAAATGGGTGTTTATACAAATAAAGTTATGAATTTTTTTTTTACAACAGCAATTAATGTGTTGTCCTTGTACTGTTTTCACTTAGTATACTATAGGGTATAGTAGTTCGCAAATCTTTGCATTTTGTTATTATTGACTTGTTACACAGTGCCTCAGTGGTTTTGGGAACAGGGTTGTACATTACTCCATCATTTGTTGAAAGTTAATACATGGATTTTAATGATAAAAGCCCATCAGAAAGGTATTATATTATCAGTAAAGTCTATCCCAGGAGGTGAGGTACAATTTAGACGTTCTAGTAAACCTAAGAGGAATGTTTTGGGACTGTGGGAGGAAGTGGAGAGAACACACAAGCTTCACACAGAAAGGCCCAATTCAGCTGGTGGATTCAAACCCAGGACCCTCTGCTGTGAGGCAACAGTGTTGACCACCACACTACTGTGCTGTCCCATCAGCCAGGATATTTTATATTATTAATCAGTTCTTTACATGTTTTATCAGGTCAAGTGTATATTTCATTACATGTTCAGGAAATTGTGACAATATTGGGTGCTATATTGCATTTTATATGAATCTTTAGGATGGTCCACTCTGTACCAGAGGAGAGAAATATATTCCTGTTTATTGAAAAGGACACTGATAGTTAAGCTTCCTACTTCTTTCTCCTGTCTTTTATCCTATCATGTTAAGAATAGTAGCATTAGAGCCACTACTTCTTTTGTCCCCAGGGTGCATTCAGGGCTTTGTGGAAGTACTTTCTTGTTTTATGCACCCTGGGCATGGAATGCACTGCAAAATGATATTTAAAAGCAGTTCCTTCTTTGAATAGCTTCAAAGGTTTTTTCTTTTTTTTTTTTTTCCTTTTTTTACAAACTGTCCTGAAGGAAGAATGTTACTGTTTTATAGAATGCCAGACTTGAGGTGGAATGTGTTATGGATATCACCAGTATGGACTCTCATCTTTTACTTTTTTCCTTTCCGATGCTTTTATTTTTTATTTGTCATGTGAAAATACATTTCACAGATTAGAATCATTACAATTTTCGCAAAACCTCAGGGTAAAAAAGAAATAACAAATGAATGTCTTTAAACAGATACAAAATGAACATTGAATATGCAAGGACAAAAACAGGAAAATGGCATGAGTACTTAAGAAGGGGAGCTATTATTGGCCTCCTGACTCACTCTGTCAAGCTCTTTTCCTGCTGTCTTATCCCTCTGTCCCCTCAGCTGCTTTCTTCACTGACGATCTGACAGCTTCATTAACCCTGTGAGATTCTGCCTGCTGCCTTTACTGCCAATAGGCTGCTCACATACATGCGCACAAGCTCAGTTAACATTTGCCAAACTGAAAACATCAACACAGCACAGGGATAAAATACCCAGTCAGGTAAAGTGCTCAGGTCATTGAAGGTGCCACCTTCTTCTGTAGCTTGCCTTTCGATGGCCTGTGTGACGATATACCACATTGAACTGAAAACAGTGAAAACATCCCCTAAGTAAGCCATGAGGATTGTGAACATGAGTGATCAGATAAAAGCTTCCAGGAGCACACAGCTCCTTTCAGCAGCACAAAAAAAGCTTTATAAAAGCTTTCTCAGGGGCTTGAAAGCCATGTGCCTCTTATGATACTCATATGATGCATGAAACTGATACTGCTTGATTGTTATTGAATTAATTGCTCATGAAAGGTGACTTCAAAGCAAGGTGATTGATCCAGTAGGGTGGCAGGGTGTTTGGCACATGGAGGCTTTCTTAAGGAGAAAATCACAATTTTTCCTCAGTTTTTACTGCAGAAACATTTATTCACTATTCATTCTGGCTGAGCGTGCTCCATTAAGATCATATCACTGTAAGAGATAAAATATTATCGCATTTCCACCCTGCAGTGTATGAGGAATGTTAACTCAAAAGGCAGGTTTTATCACGAGTAGAGCTGCTAAAAATGTTCTGCAACTTCACTTGAACACTGCATACCAGTGTGTCTGTCTCAGCTGAGATGCTCAATCTCAGTCTATAAACGGAAAACCAGCACTTCAAATAACAAAATCAACTTCGACCTTTGACTCTGTGCTGGTGTTGACATATGAGGTCAAGCTGTTAACCCAAGTTGAACCTGCTCTACTTCTCGTTAGTTCAGCATTCAAAGCTTGGATGCAGATATGTGGGAGGTAGCTCTTGTTTAGCTGTGAAGAACATATTCACCAGCATATTTTTGTGAAAGCAAGGGAGCTGCGGCATGAAATTTTAAACAGTTGAATCACAGCAAAGAGCTACAAATACTATAAATGTGGCCCAGAAGAGGAACTAATACATCAGCAAAGTTAAAAAAGCAGTTTTTTCTGTGATAGAAGCTTCTAAAAATGTTGTTTCTATTTAAAATCCATAAAAATTACAAAAAAACAAAAAGAAAAAAATTGTTCACTTACCTCTCGCTTCCCACTTACATTAAAGTTCATACATTTTGGAATAATGACATATTTCTTTTAAAATTTTGCCTCTGAACACCACCATAGTGGAATTTTAAATCATACAGTCCAAATGTGATCAAAATGCAGGCTTTTAGCTTAAATTCAGTGGGTCTGACAAAAGAATTGCATTAAATATTTACATTTTTATACACAGTACCCCATTTTCAGAGGCTCAAAGGTAATGGGACTGACAAGCAGTGTCATGGCCTG
Organism: Etroplus canarensis; assembly: GCA_015106775.1. Classification (NCBI taxonomy): domain Eukaryota; kingdom Metazoa; phylum Chordata; class Actinopteri; order Cichliformes; family Cichlidae; genus Etroplus; species Etroplus canarensis. The sequence continues at coordinate 8,984 of VUQH01035970.1, read as the reverse complement.
TTACATCATTACTTCCCAACAAACTAAGCAGATAAAGAATGTAGAGTTCATTCCAAGTGTTGCGCTTCCATTTTGACAGTGAGCAGAAAAACCTGGACTAATAAAACAGAAGTGCATAGTTTTAGCACTGGTAACCAGAATTTTAGAAATACTGAAAATTTGTTTTTCTTAACCAAGGAAAGAATTCATCGATCATCCACTTCAGCTGTGTTCTGTGGTCTTCCAGGCCTTCTGGTGTTGTTAAGCTAGCCAGTGCACTCCTTATTTTTAAGAACATATCAGATAGTTGTTTTGGCCACTTCTAAAGTTTTTGCTCACTCTCTATTAGATAGCTTTATTTTGTTTTTTCAGCCTAATAATGGCAGCATTTGGAATCAACTCCAGATCTTTGGTCTGCTTGGTTTGTCATAAAATAATGAGGGAACAGGCCTCACCTGGTCCTGAAACTGCTTGTCAGTCAATTGCCCTGTTATTTATGAGCCTCTGTAAAAGGTTGACTGTGTATAAAAATGGCTGTTATTCCTAAACAGTTAATGCAGTACCTTTGTCAAACCCCTTGATTTTAAACTGAAAGACTGCACTTATATCACATTTTGACAATGGCAGTGTACAAATAAAACAGAAGTGCGTGGTTTATATTTATTTGTTTGTTTGTGCCAGAAAAGTATATATTTTCCACACTACCAGGAATAATTTTTTTTAACTTTCTTGTTCTTAAGCCTAAATCACCAGGTTTACTACTAATTACCAGATTCAGTGCACACCAGGTAGACATACACTATTCATAAAAAGTTGAGGATATTTGGGTTTTGGGTGAAATTTATGGAAAATGTAAAAAGTTCACACTACAGTGATATTATATCATGAAAGTAGGGCATTTAAGTAGAAGCATGCAATGTTGTTTCCTAATCTCAAACGATTTATTGAAACAAAAACCAGCAACAGTGGTGAGTATACCACAACAAAAAAATGTCAATGTCTTACTAATTTGTCATGTGCCCTTGACCATCAATTACAGCTTGACTTCTGGGACTCGTCCAGTCTTTCTGTATCTCTGTTGCAACCTGCTGATGACACTCTGTGACATTCTAATCTCAGTGGCCACTTCCCTCTGAGAACATGGTACTGTTTATCAATTGTTAGGTGTTGTCTTGGTCTCATGATCTTAAAATGTGAACAGCATGATGAAGAGGACTGTTTAAATACCTATTCTAATTGAACCGGAAAATGTATTGGTCAGTTCATGGATCAAAAACCAGTTGTGAATTTTGCTGTTAAGCACCTTGTGAGAGAACAGCAAGTTATGCAAAAAATACTGAAACACTGAACAGTTGGACATGTGCATTCAAAAGTGTAGAGAAGGTCAAATTAAGTTCACCTGTAAAGGTTATCGTGCACTTTAGGTGCATCTTGAAATTTTACCTAAAAGCTGTATATCCTTAACTTTTTGTGAGTAGTGTATGTACTTTTGTTGGTCAAAATTTTTTTCAGATTTACAATAGCTGGAGGTCCAATTTCAAATACAGTGGACTGTTATGCAAACAGTGTGTTAGTCCTTTAAGGCTGTGCCATTTTTTTAACTTAATGTTTTCATACTGGTAATACACTTGCATTTAAATAAATTGTTTATTGGTTTAGCGTGTCCCTGGTAGCGTAGTGGTTTGTGCATTCGCCTTTGAAGCGAAAGGTCCCTGGTTCATTTCCAGGTGGGGACACAAGCCCCTCTCACCATGGAGGGTTGCATCAGGAAGGGCATCTGGCATAAAACCTCTGCCAAATTACCAATGCGAATTAATCTGCTTTGGCAACTCCTTGGTGGAGAATACAAGGGAGCAGCTGAAAGGAAAGGTTCAGAGTGCTGCTCTTTTGCAGACATTTCCCACAAAGTAAGTGGCCACACATAAAGCCCTATCCATCCAATTTTATTTATGAAGTCATGCCCGTAATGAATGAACACACATAAGACGACAATGTTTTGAAAATATATTTCCATTATTGTATGAACTCTGATTCAGAAAATGAAGTGGTATATATCCAGATTATGTGTAGTTTCTTATGAGGTCCACAGAATAAATTCTTTGGCATCATTGCTCTAAACAGTCCTTTGACAGTATCCTTTAACAGCTGAACTTCTGTCTTCATTGTTGTTTCTTTGTCTTGTAGCCTCGCTTAACTCTTATACTAGACCTGTCTATCAGCCAATTCCATCAGAGTTTTAGATGGAGGTTATTAAACTGAAGTTCAGTTGTAGGTCAATAAAATCATTTCAGTGATTCACAACTGACTTGGAATGTTTATCTCTGAAACAGGCACATGGAATGCATGTCAAACCCTGTTTTATAGCTTTCTTAATTTGACTTACGATAAGAAGTTTACCTAAATACAGCTGCTGTTGAGCAAAGAGTAGACTGAGAGTAGTGGTTGGGCCTGACCTCATGCCCATGGAATGTATTCTTGGAGATAAAAATATAAAAAGGACAAGTGGAAAAAAAAATCCTGTTTGTGGAGGCAAATGATGAAAACAGGGAAATCTCTCGTGTCCTGGTGGATCTTAAACTTCCATATTTGGTTTATCATGTTTCCACAGCCTGGAAGATTTTTGACTGATAATGGTTACAGGCAGTTTCAAGTAGGATGCTGGATCTGACTAAAGAGCTGCCTGCC
>VUQH01035968.1:0-20049 GCA_015106775.1 Etroplus canarensis | reverse complement strand
CTTTCACAGCTGAATTCACGACACCGCTAAAGACAGGGCGGTTGAGGTCTGTGAGCACAAAACACTTTCAGTAAAAAGACTGTACGGTCCCATGCCACATTCTCTGCGTGCTGCACTGTATAATTAAAATCACCATGCCCCTGACATCTGTGGAAATAAAATGGAAAAAAAAAAACATAACACAAATAGAAAAATCAGAATACACTTCTTGGCATCCCAGTTGAGTGGACCGCACAATCAAAAAATGAAGTCGTGAGGCAAGAAAAGCCTTTTGAGGCATAATGCTCCTCGGAGGCTGGAAGCCTCACACATCAGTGCTTTCAAAAGACCTGCGTGAAGAGAATTGGAAAACACATGCTTGTTTGTGTTTTAGCAGCAAAATGAATGTTAAAGATTTATAGCTTTTTAAAATAGACTTCCTCTGTCGTGTGTCTCGACATTATCAGGCAGCCGCGCAGGATGCTGCTCGTGCCAGCAGCTCATGCAGGACCAAGGGAAAAAGATTTGCTCTTGTTATCAGATCTTCCAAGCCTAACGTGCCAGGCTTAAGCACGAGCTCTCCACATGGCAAATTCATACGGGCTGTGAGTGAAGAAATACTGCGAGTGTAAAGCAGTTATATGAGCTGATAACAGAACGCGCTCTGTTTGTATGAGGATCCGTGAGAGACGAAGGTTTCATATGTATATAACTGCTTGTTTGAGCTGGAAGAAATACAGGGAAAAATCAGATTACACTTCCTCCAAAACAGATTTACACGCTTTTTTGTGCCCCCATCAATCGGCTTTGAAAGTAATGAATCAAGAATACTGCCAAATGCTTGCTTACAGGGGATTGCTGGGGTTCTCGCTACTGTTGTAGGCTCTTTGTCTTGCAATACAAAGTGCCCTGAGCTGACTGTTGTTGTTAACTGGTGTTATGTAAGTAAAATTGAATTATATCTGTGTTTTGTTTTTTTTTTTTTGTTTTTGTTTTTTATCAGTACAGCTACTCATTTACCAAAATCTTCTTATGTTTCTTACAGTGGACATTTTGACTTTTTATACGCAGGTGTGGCTAATGTCGAACACTGCATTCCCTTTAAATGTACTAATTCTAACATAACTAGATTGAACAGATCCATTCTTAATTTGATTAGTTGTGCCTGTGCTTTCCAAAGTATAGCAAATCAGAACATCTGCTGAGCAGGAAAGCCTATTTCTTTACAGTTCATTCTAAAGAGCTTGCTGAATTCAAGAATGGTACAGTGACTGGATGCCGCCATTGTAACAAGTCAGTTTGTGACAAGTGAGTGGCCTAGCTATAACACTGTATATAACACAATTGCAAGTGGTATTATTACGAACGGGAAGCAACGGAAACCACAATAACTCAGCCATGAAGTGGGAAACCACATAAATTTACAGAGCAGATTCACCAAGTGCTGAAGCACATAGTGTGTAAAAGTTCCAAACCTCCTCTGGCATGAACATCAGCACAGAAACGGTGTGCTGGGAGCTTCATGGCATGGGTTTCCATGGCTGAGCAGCTGCACGTAAGCCTTATATCACCAAGCACAATGCCAAGTCGTCGGATCGAGTGGTATAAAACGCGCACCAAGAGGAACAGAGGAGCCTCTGTGTGGCAGTTTGGTGAATGCCAGGTTGAACGTTGCCTGCCCGACTGCATTGGAATCGTGCTATGGGGTTGTTTTTTTTTTTTTGTTTCTGAGGTTGGTCTGGGCCCTTTAGATCCAGTGAAAGGAAAAAACAGTGCTGCACCTTACCAAGACATTTTGGACAATTCTGTGCTTCCATATGTTTGTGGGAGCAGTTTGGTGAAGGCCCTTTTCTGTTCCAATATGACGGTGCCCTTGTGAACAAAGCAAAGTCCATTCAGACATGATTGGAGGAGATTGGTGTGGAAGAACTTGACTGGCCCATACAGAGCCCTGACCTCAACCATCAGCACCTTTGGGATTAACTGCAACGGAGATTGTGAGCCAGGCCCTCTCGTCCAACATCAGTGTCTGACCTCACAAATGCTCTTCTGGAGGAATTCCCACAGACACGCTCCAAAATCTTGTAGAAAGACTTCCCAGAATATTGGAAGTTATGCCATAAAAAGTCCTGTAGGGCTAATGTGCATGCGGCCCAATACTGCCATACAGTGTACTGCAGTGTATTACGGAAATATGCGAACCAATTTATTAACGGATATAAATTCTCTCTCTACAGTCCAAAAGCTACATGTGCAGCTGCCAGGGGAATGTGCTGTGCTTCACCATAGATTTTGGATCGGGCTTCACCTGTTCAGAAGTCACTTCAAAGGTAAAGTTTTCCTGAGTTCGCAATTCGTGTTGACACGCTTCTTCCAGCTTCTTCCACTGATTGCTTTCATAGCTCTTAAGACTGCATTTAAACGTCCTCTTACTGATGTTCACTTAAGCTGTGATTGTATTTGAGAATGGGGGAAAAAGAGCATAGTCAAATTTCACAGTTTGCACAATTTTTTATTTGATTTTTTACGATTAGCACTTCTGTTTCTTAGAGAAAGGTCAGCTATCATCATTAACAGTTTGAGGTTATTTTGGCAGTTCTGCATTGGGAAAAATTTTTCACGGAACTAACTTCAAAGTTAGTCCAGTACACTTCCTGAAAGAACTGCTGCACATTTAAATGACGCTTCTTGGTCATGCAGCTCTCTGTAGTAAGACATGGTATTTAAATGTTGTGCTCATTATTGAAAACCCTCTGCTGTGTTTTTATAGTCCTTTCCTTCCCTTGTAGACCATACTGTGGCGATATAAGTTCTCTCAACTGAAAGGCTCCTCAGATGATGGGAAAACCAGGGTAAAACTCCTTTTTAAGAATCCAGAAAGCAAGCAGATAGAAATGAAGGTAATGACATTATTTTTTTACCTTTAAAATTTAATGTATATGGCATGTTTAATTTTCATCAGGTTCTAGTTGCTACTTAAAGTGCAGGAATTTAGTCTTTAGTGCATGAAAGCAGAATACTAGAGTTCAGTTTTTCAGTGGGTCTTAAAGTATAATTCTACCTTAAATCAACCAGGAACATTTGCCATGATTGTTATTGTAGCTCCAAGGGTAAAAGTAAGTTTGCACCCTCCTTTCTGGAGGTGTTCAGTCAAATGAGTCACACAAACGATCAGTTAGGTCCACATATTTTTGGAAAATGACACATTTTTACTGATTTTGCCTCTGTACACCACCACGGTGGGTTTAAAAATTGAAACAATCAATATTGGAAGGGCAGGATGTGTGCTTTAATTCGAGGGGTTTAACAAAAGTATTGCATTAACTGTTTGGGAATTACAGCCATTTTTATACATGTTCTCTCATTTTCAATGCCTCAAAAGTGCCATCAAAACTTTATTACAGGCACTATAGTCCATTTCAATAAGAAGAGAGAAAAATAACAAAATAACAATAATAATGAAATGTTAAAAAAATACACATGCGCAACATAAAAATACAATCACCAGTGATTAAAACACAAATGAGCAATTGTTCCAGCGTGTTCGGAAACAGGAGGATTACTTCTGATAGAGTAGGATCAGTTAAAGGCTTTATGACCACATTTTCAGAGTCAGTTAACTGATGCACTCTTTTATACGTGGAATTACGCAGCATACCATGAAATGTAGGAACATTACTTATAATTGTAAGCAATTGGACAACCTAATATAATCTTGAATGTAATGAGTGTTTTTAATACTTGGCTGAAAATCCTTTGCGCTCAGTGACTGCCTGAAGTCTGGAACCCACGGACATCACCACATGCTGCGGTTCCTCCTTTGAGAAGCTCTGCCAGGCCTTCACCGCAGCCGCCTTTGGTTGTGAGAGCAACTGCTGGTTTGTACCTTACTGTAAATCCTCCGCTTGCATTCATGAAGACGTATGCCTGCTTCCTTGAGAGTGTTCTTGACTTGGCCAGAAGTTGTGAAGGAAAAATTCTGCAATTCTTCACTTCAGTTTTCTTCCGGGCTCTTTTAGGCTACACTGCAGGTCTTAATGCTGAAATCAGATTTTTTTCACTGAGATCTGTTTTTTTGTTTTTTTTTGTTTTTTTGTGCGTGGTCGTTCGCTTTATAATTCAAACGCGATCACCGGCAGACTGCAGTGTGAACAGTCTATGGCCCTGAAGTGACACACACGTGCAGAAGATGATGTGACATCACACGCAGCACACTGTGTTTATGGAGGTAAATATGGACGTTACACTTTTCAGCGTGTGAGTAAAACCTCTTTTTCTTTCCAGTGACTGGCTCCATCAACAGTGTCATCCACGCTAGTTTCGGCCATTGTTTGCTTTTGATCTTGCCGTGTCACTTTGAAAAACATCAGCTATGTATCCGATTTAGGATCACGTATGAAAGTGGCCTGAATCAGATTTTAAAAAACTGGATTTGTGCTGTTCAGCCTGTAATGAAAAAAATCAGATATGGGTCACTTTTGCCTGCAGTGTGAACGTAGCCTTGGTGTTGCTAAACTGGTCAGTGCATTTCTTCTTTTTACGAATCTTTACTTGGCCTCTCCTAAAGTTTTTGCCGTCTCTCCAATAGGTTTATTTTGCATTTTCAGCCTAATGATGGCTTCCTTCAATTGCATCAGTATTTCTTTTGAACTTGATTGGAGAATTTCAGGGAACAGTAAGTTCAACACTTAGAATCAACTCCTGATCTTTTGCTGGCTTGCAGGCCTTACCAAGCCATGAACTGCATGTCAGACAGTTGTCCCATTACTTTTGAGCCTCTGAAAATGGGGGACTGTATACAAAAATGGCTAAAGTTCCTAAACAGATAATGCAATGCAAACTCCATGAATTAAAGCTGAAAATCTGCGCTCGGATGACATCTTGACTGATTTAAAATCCACTGTGATGGTGTACAGATGCAAAATCAGAAAAAGGAAAAAAAAAAATCATGCTCCTTGTTCTGCGACTGATATGGAGGGTACAAGTTAGCATGAGCCATAGAGCCCCAACCACCACATTAATGGGAAAATAAACCAGACACTGTGATTTAAATTCTGAACGTAAACTAATCAGTGTGTCTTCCGTCCTTGACTTGTGTTCCAGGAACTAGAGTTTGCTAATCTGACAGCCGTGCTTCACTGTATACATTCTTTTATCGCTGCCAAAGTGGCCTCCATGGACCCTCTCTTTATGTGCAGTCAAAGCTTCCCTGGAAATTACACGAACAGTTAAGAAGACACGTCCTCACCGTGATGTGCACCTGAGGCAAATCAGCAGTATTTTATGCACAGAGCCCATTGATATGTATATCTTGTCCTGGCTATTTTTGTATGAACTTCTGAAAAAGACATCTTTGTAAAAGACTCTGGAGGTAGATAATGTAGGAACTGCTGAAAGGAACGACGACGATGTTTCATTTCAAGCTGAGATATCCAGTGGGAAAAGATTTACGGTTCTTCCATTTCCTTTTAAGGCTTTTTTCTCCCCCCTCCTCCTCGCATTTCACAATGGACAATTATTAGGACTGAAATGTACCACCTGTGTTATCATGACTGTGTTCAAGAGAAACCCTTACGAGTGAAATTTTATTATCTTATGGTGAAAACATTTCAACTGAGTACATGAATCTTGATGCTGGCTTACTGTCACAGAGGAACACAGAACCGCCGCAGACCTTCAACAGGGATTTTCTTTCCCTCACATTTGCAGTTGAACAATAATGGGAAAGGTTAACCTCTCTTTCCTCACTTCCTGTGGTTTATCCAGTTTTCTCATGTCTGTGAAAAAGTACCACGAGCATCTTACAGTAAAATGCAGATTAGTACATTGGTACCTTCACTGGCTTGGATTAACTTGTAAGTTGTTTGTGCTACTGTTTCCAACTTTGTATCAAATGAAGGAAGAAGAGTGTCATATTTATCTGGCAGATGTGGACATTTCAGCTTCACAGTATCGTTGACGACCAATTTTTACCAAGCCTCATCCTGATACAGTAAAAAAAAAATTAAAAATAACTGTATGTCTCCAGCTTTCTGTAATGGTTTCAGTGTGAAATAACATGTTTGCTGTATTTTCAATAAATTGCTTACAAAGAACTGTCTGCCATACGAGGCATGTCGCAGCTCCCTGTAGGTTCACGTGTATCTGCTTTGATACTTTAGCATCTGCTAACCCAGCTGCTCGTCTCCTGCTTATCTCTCTCTTTGTATCGTATTTTTGTGCCAAACATAAATTAAATTTGTCTCTTGCAAGAGACCTGTCAAGATAGCTGGATTTTAATGGAAGAGCATGCACTTATTATTTGAATCAGGCTGCAGCACGGTCCTCATTCAGTCGTTGAGTTGTTTAATTCAATGAGTTTGTTGTTTTTATTTTTAGCTCGCGGATAGGCACAGTAACTCGAGTCTTTTCATCAAGAGGTTGCCGACCTGCCAGAGGATTCCTGCCGCTGAAAGTTCAAGTTTAACAGACGGTCGTGAGTCCTGTTGATCACTTTGCAAGAAAGCAAATAAGAGCATCTCTTAAACTGTTCCTGTAGCCTGTGTTTCATAGTCCTTGATCTTGATCCTTAACATGTATCGGTTGTCTATGCTGCCTACAATAAACCAGGGCATATAGCCCAGCATTTTCTTTTTTTTTAAACTTATTTCTTGTTTTCCTCCTCCTCCTTTCTTTTCCGGTGTCCCTCAAACTGCCTTAGTTTTTACGAAATTAATAAAGTACTGTGCAAAAGTCTTGGTCCGCCCCTCATTTCATTACGATTTGCTTGGAAAATGGTAAATAGGTGCAGTGATGTACTGAAACATACAAACATACATGTAAATACAGTACATAAGGCAAAAACAGTGTTTGTATAATTCTAACCAGCTTGAAAGTCAATATTTGGTATAACCAACTTTATTCTTACACACAGCCTGAAACTCTCTTAGTCAAGATTTCTTTAAGTAGTCTTCAGGAATAGTTCTCCAGGCTTCTTGAAGGACATTCCAAAGCTCTTCTTTAAATGTTGGCTGCCTTTTGTTCTGTTCTGTCAAGATGATCCCACACTGCTTTAATAATGTTGACGTCCGGGCTCTGGGGAGGCCAGTCCATGACTGATACTGTTCCGCTGTGTGTTTGTCTATCCAGGTAGGCTTTTACTGCACTGGCAGTGTGTTTGGGATCATTGTCATGCTGAAAAATGAAGCTGTTGCCAGTCAGCTATTCCAGATGGTACTGCATGGTGGATCAGAATCTGACGGTACTTTTCTGCGTAATTTTATAAATTTTGGCAAGATTCCCAACACCGCTGGCTGACATGCAGTCCCAAACCATGATAGAGCCTCCACCATGTTTTACAGATGACTATTCACACTCTGTTGTACCTCTGCGCATATTGACAATGCGAACCAAAAATTTCCATTTTGGATTCATTACTCCATAAGCCTTTTCTCCCTGTTTTCATCCTCTAAAAATGGCTTCTTGACAGCCACCCTTCCACTGACACCATTTCTAATGAGGCTTCGGCAAACAGTAGATGGATTAACTGAAGGGTTCTGTGTCTGGTCTTTGCATTTCTTAAGGATTTGATCTTTGGATACTTTTCATCCGTTAACCTTTCAAGACCACCCAGAGTGCTGGAGGTCCTATTTGCATATCTATTTTTAAATGCATGTAGAACTGCAGCCAAATAAGCAAGAGCAAAAATTATTTTTGCATATAAAACCAGAGGAGTTACACCTGCATATCACGCATGCAACATGTCCCAGAGCACCATTTCCTTACACTGATGGGTTTGCAGAAAAGATGTAGTAAAAGTAAAAAGCACATATCAAAAAAATGTATTCCAGACTTTATTGACCTGATCAGCCGTTCACACCACGTCCTACGTTGGGATATATGTCAACATGCTGTCAGCCTGAACTGTCAGGTGGTTTTTATGTGTGCCACTCACTGCTACAGCGGGAAGTGATGTCCACTCATGCTATTGAAAAGTAATGTTTGACTTTGAAGTTCCTGGGACACTTAAAGCTTTGATTGCACTACTGGTAAAAGTTATTGTCTGTTGGACAATTTTGCACGATATGCATTTTATTTTCATTTTTGTGCACTTTATAAAAATGAGTATTTCAAACCTGAACTTACAAACACACTCAGAACAAATTATCTGTGGTTTAAAAAGATTTTGTGCAACTTTTTTTTTCATTTACGCTTTTGGGGGATACAGCTGTGACATTTGTGTATCTAGAAAAATGCGTGAAAAAAGATTTTTCATTTTTTGTGCTTTAATGCACTTTTTTGCAATTTATTTAGTTGCTATGGACTTATTACATATTAAAACTTGGGATGTAAGCTCTGGTGGACTTATTCTATGGTAAGTCATAAAGGGTTAAGATGCTGCCTGCCACTTCTTCATCTGTGTCCCACTTGTCCAGTGTCCTCAATTTTTTTAAAGAACACACTGCACACAGTGCAGAGATGTGCTAAATTTTTAGCTAATAGCTCTTTGGGAGTTCTCTTGTTGGTGCCTAAAGATACAGTACAATTTAAAATGGGTTCCTCGTTAAGCTGTCTCTTGTGTGTAGACAATACACTGGTTCATCCCTTGTATTAGGTGCCTTTTTTATGCTTGAATTATTCATAGCTCAGTGTTAAGTGGCTTAACAAGCAAAAAAAATTACTCAGAAAAAGACCAGGTAAAAGGATTAGACTGAAAATGAGTGAAAAAGCAGCCAACGTCCAAAGAAAAACTTTGAAAGAAATTTGGAAAGCCTATAGAACTATTGCTCGAGACCACTTTAAAAATGTCAAGAATGTCAAGTCTGGCTCCTTGGAAGCAAAATATAAACAGATGAAGGTCAGTTCAAGAGTTTTGCACAAAACTGTAGCTCAAATGTAAGTAAAAAGTGACAATTTTTTTTTTTTTTAAACTTTTAACTGACATTACTTTTTGATGCATTATAAGCAGAGTCATTTATTTGAGTCATGCAGGTCTTTATTTTGTCATCTATGCCCCTCCCCCTTGTCCTTGTTGCTGCTTTGCTTCCAGTGTTAAAACTTCCACAGGTCCAAACTTCAGACAGCCTGACTCAGCAGGGTGTGTTTGTGTGCCACTGAAGAAATGATCCTTCACTGGATTCCCACAGGTGAGTAATGACAGCAAAGGTATTTTTATAGGCGAGGCCCGGCCAAGCTGCTGTACGAGACTAAACCCTGACTTTCAATCACAAATGCTTTATTTTCTGTATGCTTGCACTGTGGGTTTTATCATAAGGTTACTGGCTAAAATGTCAGCAATAAACTCTATTTTCTGATACTGTATACAGGTTGAAATTTTATATAAAAGCCTAGTACGTCATATTTTACACAGTATCCTAAGGAAACAGAACTTTATAATATATTTATAATACAAACACCACAGTGTTCACATCACTAAACACACAGAAGCCCTCTATAAGAAGATCCAGAGATGTCTCTATTTATTGAGACGACTTAGGTCCTTTAACATCTGCCGGTTGACGCTCATGATGTCTCGAGTCTGTGGTAGCCAGGCCCAGTGCCATCCTCTATGCTGCGGTGCTCTGGGGCAGCAAACTCAACACACTGATCTGCAAGGCCAGTAACATCATGGGTGCCAGAAAGGAGGACGCTGTCCAAGTTTAGGACAATGTTGGACAGTCCTTCATACCCTCTCCGTGGCGTGCCGGACAGACACAGGAGCACTTTAGCAGCAGACTTGTGCAACCATGATGCGCCACAGGAAATCATTCCTACCTGTGGACATCAGACTCCACAACTCCTCCCCGTAACGCCGGGACTGTTTCTCTGATGACCAGGTCTTGTATATAGCATGTATGTGACATATTGCACTTCTTACATTAAAGTTTATTCATTTTTAATTTCATTTTCTCTCCATTTTATTTATATATTTACTATTTTACCATTTTAACTTTGAGAGTTTATATGACGTTGCACATTTTACATATAAGTTTATACGGATTCATTTTCCTATCTTTCATTTATATTTCATATCCACACATATTTATATGTGAGTATCTGGAATTCCCCCCTGGGATTAATGAAAGATTATGATTCTGAATATGTAGAATAACATCGCTAATCATTTTAAGACAGCTTTTTTTTTTTTTTTTTGACACTGGTGCTTTGTTATCTTGTGTAAAACAAAACATGGCCCCAGAGGATATAAATCATGTAAGAGGTAGTCATGATGAGTGATTGTGACGCCGTATTAATTTCAATTCAAACCTGTCTTATGGGTTCATGACTCAGCCGTGTTTCTGCCAACACAGTGCATCGTGATGTACTGGTAACATTCAGGTGACAATCATGCATTTTTCCTGGCAATCTGTTGACTTCCTGGTATGTAGTTAGACAATAAGGGAAGGATGATGCGTTTATGGGTACCTCCCTATGGGCTTGGCCAGCCTTAGGAACAATTATTCTCCATTGTTTGACTATTTTGAGCTGTGAGTTTTCCAGCAATCATACTCTCCACGTTCATTTAAATGATAAAAAAAAATTGCTCAGGCTTCCCCCCCACAGGTCATAGACAAACATTAGGTTAAACTGACCATATGTGTTCATTTAAGCCTGAATGTTTGTCTGTCTCTTGGCACCTACATTGTTGCACGAAGTATCTTGGGACATCAGGTTTGACATATGTAGACTGTATGATGATGTTTAGTTAATATTTTCCATACCAAGTTATCTTTTGCTGGGTCATAACATCTAAAGAACACACGATACAAACAAGGTTTCTGCTGTGGTAACTTAACTAGATCCTCCTGGTGAAAATCCCAAATGCACTGCCCAAAATAAATAAATAAGGGGACAGGCGATCATCACAGTCTAACACAAAAGTCAGTTATACTTTCAGGGATATCGATCTGTCCAGTTAGGACATATAAACCACTGTGAATCCATTTCACCTGCTTTGGCACAAATGAAAGCGACAACAGGCTCAGTGCAGAGGCAGCAACAAGACAACTCCCAAAAAGGGAATAGTTTTGCAGGTGGTGGTGATAGATCGTTGATCCATTCTCATCCCTCCTGACAGTTTTTCTCTAGTTTTTTTTTGCTTTCGTCCTCGTCACTGCTGGTAACATGAGGTGGTACCTGCAGCCCATTCAGGTTGCACAGGCAGTCCAGCTCCTCCAGGATGGTGCATCCATATCTGCAGTCACAAGAAGGTTTTGCTGTGTCTCCCAGCACAGTCTCAAGAGTATGAAGGAGATACCCTTAGAATTGGGCATGGTTGTAGAAGGGCCTCGATGCAGCGGCCCGACCGGCATCTGCTCCTTTGTATGAGGAGGAAGAAGAGGAGCGCTGCCAGAGCCCCTCAAAATGAACTCCCCCCAGGCTGCTCACGCGCATGTTTCTGACCAAGCTGTCAGAAACTGACCCCACGAGGGTGGGATGATGCCTGCAACATCATCCAGCAGGACGAGTTTGGCAGCGGGTCAGGGATGGTCTGGCGAGGCATGTCCTTGGAGGGTCGTGCAGATCTCCATGTGTTAGCCAGCGGTACCCTGAGTGATGTTAGATACCAGGAGAAAATCCTCAGAGCCACTGTCCCAGCCAGAGTGTGTCAGCAGTTGCTGGATGACAAAAGCATTGATGCCACTGGCTCACTCGCACATTCCCCAGACATGAGTTCAGCTGAGAACCTCTGGGACATAATTTATTGATGCATCCAACTCTGCCAGATAGCAGCACAGACTGTCCAGGAGCTCACTGATCCAGGTCTGTTAGGAGAACCCCCAGAACTCCATCCATTGTCTCATCATGAGCATGCCCAGACACTGTCAAGTACTTACAGGCACGTTGGGACTATAAACATTACTGAGCCCCAATTTGAATCAATGATGTGATTTCAACTTTGAACTTTGATTTTTAGCGTGATTTTGAATCCAGCCCGTGAAGAGGTGATTAATTTCGTTTCCAATGACTGTTGTCATTTCGTTCTTAAAATATACAGTTTATAAGGTACATCAGTAAGGATTTCATTCACCAGGATTCAGTGTGAGATTTAAGCATTCCCTTAATTTTGGGAGAAAATCATTATCTTTTTAGATGTATTTTTCCAGCTGTTCCGGTCTAGTTGCCAGTGTCACATTATCAGTGAGCTTCTTCATGAATTTCTAGGTGGAGGGTCTCAGGATCTTGTTTCAGCTTTATGCGGATCATGTGGTGCTGTTGGCTTCATCGAACACTGACCTCCAGCTTGAACTGGGACAGTTTGGAGCGGAGGGTGAAGGGGCTGGGATGAGAGTTGGCACCTCCAAGTCTGAGGCCATGGTTCTCGTTCTTAGCCGGAGAAGGGTTGAGTGCCCACTTAGGGTTGGGAATAAGTTGCTGCCCCAAATGGAGGAGTTTCTTAAGAAGTGAGGGAAGGAGAGAGCGGTATCTACAGTGATGGGAACGCTGTTGCGGTAAAGAGAGGTGATCTTTAAAGCAATGCTGTTGAATTAATGAGCGATCGGCGTTCCTACCCTCACCTATGGTCACAAATTTTGGTAGTAACAGAAAAAATTTGATTCTGGATAAAAGAAGTAAAAATGAGCTTCCTTTGAGGGTTGTCTGGGCTCTCCCTTAGAGATGGGGTGAGGAGCTTGGTCATTCAGGAGGGGCTCGGCGTAGAGCCAATGCTCCTCCACATCAAAAGGAGTCTGTTGAGGCGATTCAGGCATCTGACTAGGATGCCCTCTGGACGCCTCCTAGGTAAGGCGTTTCAGGCATGTCCAACTGGGAGGAGGCCCTGGGGTAGCCTCAGGGCACGCTGGAGAGATCTCTCTCGGCTGGCTTGGGGATGTCTCATTGTCTCCTCGGAAGAGCTGGGGAAGGTGGCCAGGGAGAGAGAGGTCTGAGAGATCTCTGGCCCCCGCGACCCCGACCTGGATAAACGGCAGGGAATGGATGGATGGATGATTAAATATTCTTGCGCAACCTTCTCAGTATATTAGTATTTACAGTGTAAATTGTTAACTTAAACTTAAGTTTCTTAATTTCTCTATAAGACTAAATTCTAAAAAAAAATTCCAACGTGTGTAATTGTTATAATTCAGTGTGTTTTCTTATTTCGATATGGTGGCAATAATGGAAAAAGGCACAAAAAAAGATGTGATATCTTGTTTGATAACATATTTAAATAAGTACCCAAGAAGGCATTTTTAAAAATATTTTTACTTGTAAAAAAAAAAAATCACTTAAACGATTGTTTGACTGTAAAACCAGCTGCAGAGCAGCTGTAATTGTAATTTAAATAAAATGATAACCACCACTTCGTTCATTACTATGAAAAGTCTAAATACTGACTGATTCTCGACTAGCAGCTCATTAATATTCGTTTTGAAATGTTTCGTGTTGAATAAAAGAAAAATCAGATTCTGTGTCATGAAGATGCCATGAGAGATTTTCTATTATTAAGCAGAGCTGCATGAAAAACGTACCTTCACTGCCCTTCTGCAACCTATAGCTCAGGCAGGCTGAATACTAATGCGTGATGCTTCAGCTTTGACTGTCAACTTCTGTAAGTGTTTTTTTAAATAGTCAAATAAACAGAGCAGAGCGCTCCGACTCACTGCTGATGCAACCGGGACAGTGGTGAAGTGCAGGAACAGCAGCGGTCAGAAAGAGGCTGTCGCTAAAACTGAGTTAAGGATATTAAATGGGATATTTGAATAACAAAACATCACACTGTGGTGAAGGGAGAAAAAAAAAAAGTTTCTCTAAAACCTTCCAACAGTGAAAAGATGAACATCACAGCAATCCAGAGAGGCGGTGTTTACTTGACATGCTACATGCTCAACAAACTCCGATTCATTTAGTGAGAAGTTTGGGCTTAAACAGTTTGGAAGATAAAACCAGCCACCGTGATAAAAAAAAAAAGAAAAAGAAAAAGAGAGCGCCACAACCGAGATGATCTTCAGCTCGCTTCTGAAGTCACTAAACACACACACTGCATCACGAGGTTACATCAGCACCATGTCAAGCATGAATTTCAAGCACTCTGCTCAACTTTCAGTGGGCCGTGACTTTCACAGTTGGCCCCGCTTGCAGCACTGGAAACCGAGTGCTGACTGAAGTATTCATGACTAAATGTTTTCAGGGAAATGTTGGATCTGCTGTTCTGACCTTTCTTGGTGTCACTGATCCTTACAATCTGCATATAAAAAAGGAAGCAGGACTATATATCCATCAAAAGACTGATGGAACTGCAGCTGAAACTGTGCCCTTTTTATTACAGTATGCGATTTATGATATAAACCACAGAGGTTTCTAGTAAAACTGCTGCTTTTAACAACTGGACATTAAATGATCTCCCCTCTTAGTGGTTCTTATTGCTCTTCATTAAAAAGGTCACAGCAACACTTAAATGAATGGGGAAAAAAAAAACTTTTTTAAAATGAATCAGCACATTAAGCAGACTGACTCACGAGGCTTAAGTAAATTAGATCGCTTGCAAAGAAACAAGAGTTCTGGATATACACATTTATACTCAAACTATTTATCAGATATCATGAATCCACCCAATCGTCCAGATTTAGATTGCGGGGGCAGCAGACTAAACCCAGACCGTCCTCTCCCCCAGCCACCACCTCCAGCTCTTCCAGGGAGACAGTGAGGTGTTCCCTATAGTTAACTGAGGAAGATGAGTTCTCCAGCACGTCCTGGTCTATCCCTGGGCCTGAGACACCTCACCAGTCAGTTGATGCCTGAACCCCCTCAGCTGGCTCCTTCTGATGTGGAGAAATAACACCTCAAAGACTAAGCTCAAGTAAAGCTGATTCAGAAACTTAGGAGAGCTTCACAAGGAATAGACCGAGGCACTGTCAGTGCACCAAGAGCCGCCACAAATAGATGTCTTAATGAAAGGGGCTATAACTGTTACAAACGCCTCCTGGACCTGGACTGAGAAAAAGAACTGGACTTTTGCTCAGTGGTGTAAAGTCCTCTTTTCAGATGAAAGCAAACTTCACGATTCGTTTGGAAATCGAGGTCCTAGAGTCTGAAGAATGGGGAGGCACAGAATCCAAGGTGCCACAAGGCCAATGTGGAGGTTCCTCAGCTCAGTCGGTGATGATTTGGGATGCCATGCCATCTGCTGGTGTTGGTGCTGGTCGGCCCACTGTGCTCCATCAAGTCCAAGGCCTGTGCAGGTATGCCAGGAGAGCACTCCATCCTTCCATCTGCTGACAAGCTTCATGGAGATGCTGATTTCCTTTCCAACAGGACTCAGCACCTCCTCACAGTGCCAAAACTTCTACCAAATGCTCGAAAGGACAGCCAGCTCACCTGACCCGAACTTCACAGAGAATCTGAGATATTGTCAAGTGGAAAATGAAACACCTGACGCAAAAACTACAGACAAGCTGAAGGCCTGTAGCAAAGCAGCCTGGGCTTCAATAAACATCAGCTGATCTGCAAACTAATCCCCTCCCAACTGCATCACACTGATACAGTAATTTGCTGTAAGGTGTTAAGTGCACACCTTTCAGAAGTTGAAGTTTTGTAAATCTTAATCTTAATAATCTTAGGAAGCTAAAACACCAAAAGTTTACCTGGATGCTGTTGATTCTGATTGATAGTCAATCAGCGTGTGAAATTTTTAAACAAAAATTTGAGAGTTATGTGAGTTAATAATGAATCAACGGGTTATACACCTAAAATAAAAAAGACTGCGAACAAAATATGAAATAGAAAAGATCCTCTCATACACGTCCAACAAAACACATTGAGAACTTTTAATTCTCTTCATTTCACACATCTTGAACAAAATAAAGTGCCTCAGGACTGACCGCATCATTGTGCATGCAAGAGAAGCCCTGAACTGTGTCATGTTTCTTTGGGATTTAGGTCCAAAATATACTTAATATCCAAGCAGCTGAAATAACAGAGAGGAAAAAAGTAAAAATATGTCCAAGAAAAACACTAAGTCCTTGAGTTACTCAAGTGTGAGCTTGTTTACTTAACCTTGGCATTGGACTCCCAGCTTTATCTCAGTATATAAGGGCAGGTTCCACCATGCACACAGCACTACGGTGCATCCCGGACTGTTTGTGTCTCTTCTGTAAACCGCCCATAACAATGGCTTATTTCTGTTCACTTTTCCTTGTAACATTTTCCTGCATTATTCTACCAAGTTTTTCAAAAGATAAATTCCTTCGGCCCTGTAAGTATGTTTTTGTTTCAGTATTTTATGGAACTGCTGAAACTGTCAACAAATATTGGTTAAATTTATAGGTCGCAAAGAACTGATTGAATGAGTTCCTTTTTGCGTGTGACGATCATAATGTTGAAAGAGAGAGCACATTTTATTATCTGCCATACATTAGTAACGTACCTTCAGCTGCTCCTTTGTATTCTCAAGGGGTCGCCACAGCGGAATAGTCCGCATTTCTAATTTGGCAGAGATTTTACGCTGGATGCCCTTCCCAACGCAACCCTTCATGGTGAGAGGGGCTTGTGTCCCCACCTGGAATCAGACCTGTTGCTTGTAAGGTGACTGTGCAAACCTCTACACTACAGGGGGACACTGGAAATCCAATCATAGGCGTTTGAGCACTATAGTCAACATTTTTATGTCTCAGAGTGTTTATGTATGCAGAGGCGTCCTATCATGTAGATGCTGTACTGCTGTTTCCATTTGTTTCAATTAGAATCCAAATGGTTTTATTACAAGTGATAATGTCAGCTTAACAGTTTGAGTGAAACGTGTCAGAATGAAACCAGAAACTTACGACACTGAAAGGTTTAAAATAAAGCTGCATTTATTTTGGAACGGCCTACGCAGAGAAAAACTAAGCAGCATTTCTACATAGATGAACACGGGTTACCTAGAACTGAAGTACCAATCTTCAGATAAGACCACGGTGAGCTTGTACGCCATCACTAATCTTAAACAGTCCTTGAGTTCTTCAGCAGAAGGAAAACACATGACGCCTGTCAGGTCATTGTGCTCCACAGGGCTCCCCAAAACATAATGGGGCTAACTCCTAAAAACCATAAAGTCCTCCTTTTTGCTGTGACAGCTGCTTGCACTGCATGGTTATGATAAAGCCTTATAGTCCAGAGGCTCTTGTGAACTGTTCTGGTGTTTCGAGTGCTCTCGTAAGTGTTCTGGCAGAGTAAGAGCAGTGACTGTGCAAGAAAGGTGAACCTTTTCCACACGGACCACAGCGCTGAAGAATCTAGTGCTGCTTTCCCTTGGTTGGTGTGGAGTTGATTCAGTGCATCCATCTTCAGAATAGGCAAAACACCCCCTGGCTTTAATATTAGCACTACCTTCCTCCTGGTCATATCCTCAGTAAGGCTCATCTATACATCCATCTTCTTAACCTCTTATCCAGTTCAGGGTCACACGGGGGGGTGCTGGACGGTATCGCGAGTGTTAATGGATGAGAGGAGGCAGGCACAGGTTGCCAGTCCATCATAGGGCTAACACACAGAGACAGCAAGCCAATTTAGAAATGCCAATAAACCTAAAGTGCATGTCTTTGGACTCCTGGAAGAAACTATCAAACTCTGACTGCTCAGTAATTTGGACTGTTTGGTGTCATCCGCTGAGAAATGCTGGTGTCGCTTAACTCGTCATCAAAGGAGTCTGATCTTGTTTTCACTTCTGAGAAATGGTTTGAGACTCCTCTACCTCTGAGGCCACTATTAGACGTTCTTCTTTTGACAGTTTTTCTTTGTGTATCAAATTCCATATCACTGAACTTGCTTTTCTGCCTCACAGTGAACAGAGCTCGATGTGTTGATCTGTGCCTATTCATGCTTTGAATATTGCTGAGCCGAAGTTGTGCCGCGTATTATTCTCCTGGAAAACTTTATTCAAGTAATATCATTATGAGAAAGACCCCGTTTTCAGAAAAAAAAAAATACTATTGACTTTTTCTTTTCAAACCTCTGATGCAATTCTACTTAGGAATCAATTTGATGCCAGAATTTTGAGGCATAGTCATGTTTATAACTGGCTGCACATTGATTTCCATTAAAAAGCTTCTGATGAGTTGACTAAATTCACATCTGACCACTGCTCCAAGGAAATCTGACTGATTTTAGAAAGGTCTTAACATGTGAATGGCACTAAGTTGCTTAAATTTGATTGCTGACTCAGAAATAGTTCAGAAGCCTGAATATTTCTTCATCTTACATATTAAAATATGCAAGTTCCTGTGTTCCTTCAGAGTAAATTAGCAGTTTTGCTACCAAATCCCACAGCGATGCGCAAGCGAAAATTCTTGCACAAGGCCAAAAAAAACTCCACCTATTGGTTTTGCATTAAAATAAATTTGAAAAAGCAACAATTTGAGCATTTTAATAATGTAATTTTTGATAATTTTATGTATTAGAGCCTTAGATATGTAGAGATATAAATGACAAATAAAATAGTTTAAGTTCATTTTGCAGAAGCTTCATTATAGTTTGATTCCCTTCTTATTTTGTTAGTAATTCAAGCAGTTCAAGACTTTATGGTATTTCCTGTGTGGTTTACTAGCACACAATAGCAGGAAAACCACCATTTTACAATCACACTTTATCATTACCCATCCTTGAAACCCCTTTCACCATTCCCCACCCCATTTTTCTTTAATCTTGACTGCTGTGAAGGAATGTCCGGGTAATGCCATCGTCATTCAGCCCACTGAACTGTGTGTGGTTCATGTGTGAAAGGACGTCAGAATCCAGTGATGCAAACCGAACAACACGGAGCGAGGAGGAAACTGGGCTCGACATTACACAGAGAGCTTCTAACAGTACAGATGGTAAAACTGAAACAGTGTTTACGTTCTAAAACCTACGTGGAAACTTTGATTGGAAGCATTGTTCTGAGGTCTGTATCAAGAGGCCGATGTCACGTGACGGTTCCACAATACGTTCCATTACGTCAGCTGTTTGGAAATGTCACTGTTTTTTCTCGCTTCAGAATTGAAATTCAGCGAAACACAAGCGAAGACTCGGAGCTGATTTCTAAAATGCAATAATAAATAAAATACAATTTCACAAAATGAAAATACATACTTCATATGTAAACGATTTTTTCTCGTGTCCTTGCCTGATTGGAAGATGACTGACCACCTGACCTGCGTAAAAAATGTAAAAACTTTTCTAAACTGCAGTTTATTTTGCTACCTGTAAGTTATGCATCATTTACCTGAGTGTGGCTTTGGATTTTGGATTTATACAGAAATTGACGGGGGGGGGGTAGGAAGCATCCCAGGTCAGCTGTCTGAGATCACTTTGAGCTTCTTGAAAAAAGCAAGTTAAATGTATGCATTGCACCAACGTGTCCAAATCACATGGTGCAGCTGCAAGCTTTTGTGGAAAGTGTGGACTTCAAACTATGTATCAGTTTTTAAATCGTGTTGATGGGCCAAGTATGGCTAGACTTGTGATAAATAATTTAGGCCATAATTTTTCCCGTGGATTCTTTCTTATGCGTTTGGTGCTAGAAGAAACCAAAAGGAAGGTAGGAAAGAGAAAAAAAACAAAACACCTATTCTATTGGTGGAAAATGCACCACATCAACCAATCAAAACATTTTACAGCATTTGGTTGCTATGTGGATTGATCTGCTGCGGTGACCCCTTGGGGAGAATACAATGGAGCAGCCAGTGGTTGCTATGGAGTGACAGTGAAAGAAAAAGAGACAGAAATAGTGAGAGATGTTGAGTTTTGAGACACTGATGTGTCTTTGCGTGTTGTGGTGGACAGAAACTGTTTTCTGGAGTGTCATAAATAATTTGTGTGGCGTCTTATTGTGACATCTGATTGTTTTGTAAACAGTTGTGCAAAAACGCCTGAGACATTGGCTGCACTTTAATGTAAAAGGTTTTTATAACTTTTTATTTGCTAATTGTTTTTGTTTGTACATAAAGATTTGATATTTACAGTTTATATTTTCATTCTAAGTTATAAAAATGGTTCGTTAAACATGTTTGTGCCTTTCAGAGTCAGAAAAAAGCTAACTTTTTCCTACTTGTATTTTATGTTTGTGTGATTTTAGGTCCAGTGTGTTAATACAGCAGGTCAAAATGAAAAAAAAAAAAAAAAATGTTTTAAAAATAA
>VUQH01035967.1:0-25214 GCA_015106775.1 Etroplus canarensis | reverse complement strand
TATCCCTCCTCTGTACATGTCCAAACCATCTCAGCCTTGCCTCTCTGACTTTGTCTCCAAACTTCTCAACCTGAGCTGTCCCTCTGATGTACTAATTTCTAATCCTGTCCATCCTGGTCACTCCCAGTTAAAATCTCAACATCTTCAATTCTGCCACCTCCAGCTCTTTTTGTCATTAAAACCATCTACAGACCATGCATCATAGCAGGCCTCACTGCTGTCTTGTAAACCTTCCCTTTTACTCTTACTACTATCCTTCCATCTCAAAGCACCCCTGACACTCGTCTCCACCCATTCCACCCTGCCTGCACTCTCTTGTTCACCTCTCTTGTATTGTTTCCAGTGTTTCTTGTGAATTTATTTAATTGAACATCACTATTAAATATCTCACATACAGTTTGCTAATATTATGTAGTTTCCTGTCCCACACATAAAATGAAACTGTCATATAATGGCACTTCAGTTCAGCTGGTTAGGTACACTGTAAGGACCATGGTATTGAGCCACCTACACGTTACACCTACAGCAGCTTTTATGACATCCTATTCTTAATCCATGAGCATTAATATGGAGTTGGTCCTCCCTTTATAGCTGTATCAGCTTCTACCCTTCTGTGAAGACTTTTTAAAAGATTTTGGAGTATGTTTGTTGGAATTTTTGCTCATTCATTCAGAAGAGTATTTGCAATGTCAGACACTGATGGTGGACAAGAGGGTTTGGCTCTCAGTTTTTGTTCTAACTTATCCCACAGATGTTGGTTGGGTTGAGGTCAGGGCCCTGCGCAAGTTCTTCCACACTAAACTCATCCAACCATGCCTTTATGAACCTTACTTTGTGAACTGGGACACAGTCATGCTGGAACAGAAACAGACCTTTCTCAAACTGTTCTCACAAAACTGGAAGCATAGAATTATCCAAAATTTCTTGGTAAGCTAAAGCATTAAGAGTTCCCTTTGCTGGAACTAAGGAGCCCAGAGCAACTCCACAAAAAGAAGTTCATAGTATTATCCATCCTCCACCAAACTTTACAGTGGGCATGATGCAGTGAGGCAGGTAATGCTCTCATGGCATTCAAAAAACCCACACTCATCCATCAGACTGTGACATAGAGAAGTGTGAGCTGTCACTCCACAGAACATGTTTCCATGGCTCAAAGCCCAGTGGCAGCATGCTTTACTCCACTCTGTCCAACCCTTGGTATTGTACTTGGTGATGTAAGGCTTGCCTGCAACTGCTCAGCCATGGAAATCCATGCCATGAAGCTCCTGGTGCATAGTTTCTGCGCTAATGCTAATGCCAGAGAAGTGTTGGTGCCTTTTATGCACTATGCACCTCAGCACTCTGTGGCCTGTGCTGTAACTTTATGTGGTCTGCCAATTCATAGCTGAGTTGCTGTGGTTTTGAAATACTTCCACTTTGCAATACTACAACTTTCAGTTAATTGTGGAATATCTAGGACGGAAGAAAATTCACAAACTGAATTGTTGCAGTGGTGACATCCTATTACTGGACCACACTGGAATTCAGTGAGCTCTACAGAACAACCCATTCTTTCACAAATGTTCGTAAAGGCAGATGGCATGGCTACGGGCTTGATTTTATATACCTGTGGCAATGGGACTGAATGAAGCACTGAAATTCAGTGATTATGAGGTGTGACGCAGTACCTTTGTCCATATAGTGCATATTAGTCAGTTTATTGGTAATGAAAGGTATGGTCGGTGTTACTTTTCTGTACATTTTGTCCACATTTTAACAAAAGTAATGTATTCTTTTATCCTTTAGTTATTGAAGGGACTTGGAAATGGCTGAGGAGTCTTTGAAATGGGATAAACCTTATTTATGATGACCGTGACAGTCCTTTCTCTTTCCATCAACATCTTCCTGTTGAAGACTAGGTCAAAGATCACAGGTGTCTCACTCTAGCTTCCTGTCTCACTGCATGTTTCCTTAATCCTCTTTCCAGCAAAACCTCAAACTGGGCCTTCTTATGTGTGTTTTCTGATCATCTGTAATGTCTCATCGGAACTCAAAATATGTCTGATGTGTCTGATTTAAATCAAAATCATCTTTAAAATCCATTGAGGCCCTTAAACTCATTTCATATAATTCAGCTTTATTCCACTAAAACAGTGACAGCATGTTTTTGTGTCATTTTCAATTTATTTTCAACCTAAAGATAGATATCGAGGTTGTTTTGTGTGGAGTACAATATAGTATATTATATTCCCAGCAGGGTGACCAAAACCCATGTGTGTGTGTAAATTTACCCTTCCCTAACTTCTACCAATCTCTCCTCTCTTTCTCGCTCAGTCAGGATATAGGTGTTGTCCAAAGCAAAGGAAGGAAATTCTGTCACTTAGAACAATGGGCCTGTTTCTCTATCTATAGACCCAGAGCGACCGAGAGCCAGAGACAGGGAGGTAGCAGCCACTTAGAGTAAAAAACTAATGAAAAGGCCACTTTATTTAACAGATGAAAAAAATAATTATTAGAATTAAAGATGCCTTTGTACATTTTTAAGAAGCTGAGGCCTTCAAAAAATGGATTTTCTTCTTGAAGAAAGGGAAAAATACACAGTTGTGAGGGTACTTTGAGCTGCGTATTTGCATTTTGGTGGCAAAGGATAATCACAATACAATACAGAGGTATTCGAAGTAACTGTGGGTAAGTTTATACAAAACATTATCATTTGAGTCATCTTTTTCTTTTAATATGTCAAACAGTGTTAAAATATTCAAGGGCCTTTTCTAGGAGAGGAGGAGCCATGAAAACAGCCATCTTTTCTGCCTAGAATTATCAGTAACAGATTTTAGGTGTGTACACTCATGTCAAGATATGACACATCTGAGACTATGCTTTAACGAGGAGTTAATTTCCACACACTGATTACTTTTAATTCTGCTTCTAAACTCTGGTTGTGTGTAAAAGAAAACATGTGGTGGTGATTTATATAGACGTATAGTTGAGAAATGGACAGTGACCTTTGGAGTGGGTTTTTCCCTGTCACTGCAACAGCTGGACCTGAGTCCTGCAAAACACACTTCCTGTTTGAGAATGGGGAAAAAACAGACTGGGATTTTCAGGGGCTGTTGGGAGGTTGGGCTAATTTCTTTTCATTTGTTTTTATCATGTTGACAACCTGCTTTAGGTATCCTGTTGATATTTTTTGAAGGTGACATCATTCCATTGTTATATTGTTTATATCCTGGCATAAGTGACACACAATCTTTGGCATGACGTGGAGGTAGATTGGAGGAAACCTAACAATTAAATATGCTATAATAAGCCAGATTATAATATTGATCTTAAAAAAAGTCTGTTAAATATCTGCATTCTTCTCGGTCAGATGGAGGGGTCTGGGAGTCCTCGCTTCAGAAAACTCCATTTTCCAGTGGGTTTGTGGATCAACTCCCCCAGGAAACACTTTGCAAAGCTTGGTGGCCGTTGGCCCAGTGCTCTCTCTGTCAAGTCAGTGTAAAATTCTATAAATTACTTTTTTCTTTGGCATGCATATTCACTTATTGCCAGCTATCATGCAGTTAGAATTAAATTCCTGGTAAGTATTGTTGAGTGAACATTTTGTGTACTGATGTCATCTTATCTTACTTCCACTGTCATTTGTATCCTTCTCCTCTATTTATTTTAGTCGTTGTTGTTTGTCAGTCATAACTCACAGCTGACTGTTCCCTTCCCTTCTCCTTCCTCTCTCCTCCATCTGTCTTCCCCTCCTCTGTTGTTTCCAGGTCGACTACCAGTTCTGACGCAGCCTCTCTCCACGAGGCCCCGTCCGCTCCTTCCTCTTCCCTTTCTAACTCCACCCCCTCGCTGGCTTCCCCTACCCCATCCCCATCTCCTTCCCCGGCCTTCCTCAGGCCGCGGCCTGCTGGGGCCCAGTCCCGCACAAAGCGCCTTTCCCATCTCTTCCTACGGGGGCGTTCCAACAGCGACCGGGACCGGGCAGTGGGAGAGAAGGAGAGAGAACTTTGGGCTCATTCAGCTGCCCCATCCTCCCACCACTACTTGCCCCCTGCCTCTTCATCTGCCCCAGGCCTGATCAAGATCTATGGGGATGCCCTCTCCAGTGGAGCCAACTATCGCTCCCTGCTGGCCAGCATACACTCTACAGCCAGGCAGCTCATTGCCCAGGTCATCACTCGCTACACTGAAAGAGAGCGGGAGGAGACAGATGACGCAGGTATGAAAGGGAAATTTTGTCTCATTTGGACCTCTGCTGTGATCCATTACTGGGAATTGTTTGCTCAAAAATTTCAACCAATGGGGACTGACTTAATATAAACAAAAACAGCAGTATTATGGAAAAATAATCACCCTCACCCTCCTCCTTTCCTCCATAACTTTGTAGTTCTCCAGAAACACAGCCCTGAGGACTTCCTATTGTGTGATGTCATTGGAAAGCCCATCCAGCAGCCAGATGGAGCTTTCAAATGGGAGACAGAGTGCCGGAGAAGTGTTGCCCCATGGGAATGTCCTTTGTTGTTAGTGGACATGTGGCGGCCTAAGGATGGATTTGAGCGCCGCTTTGAAATCCAAAAGAAAGAGGACTATGAGAGAGAAGAGTTAGAGAGGGAGAAGGAGCGTGAGAGGGAGGGAGAGAACTACCAAGGTATGTGTGAGTCTCAGAACACAGGTATGGTGGAATGTAAAGGAAAAAATTTGACTATTTGCACACAACACAGGATAACTGATTGATGCTTGGGTTGTCTGGGCAACAGGTGTGCGCTGGCGGCGGAACAGGATGCCATCAGGCGGTGGACCAGAGGAGAGTGAGCGGGGTCATCGCGGAAGGAACACAGAGCTCAGGAGAAGCATCAGTGATATGAACCTTAGTCTGCGGCGTCGCCAAGGCAATCATGTCAGCAGTGACCCCCGTGGTTCTGGAAACCGGTCCAACAACAGTGGAGGGGTGCATGATAGGAAGAACATTGTGAGCATGATCAACCCACAGCCAGGCGAGGTAAAGATGAGGATACAGTAAGTATGAACTGAACTGACCACATATTTAGTCCTCTAAACATCTTAAATAATTTCTGCAGATTAGAGCATCAAAAGCTGAAGCCAAGGTTGGATGGACAAACCAGACAGCAGAGGACGAGAAGGATTATTCCAGCTGTGACCTGGAAGTGATGTCACAAAGTTTAATCCTTCCACCTACAGACCGACCCTACTTCCTGTTGTTACAGGGCTATGATCAGAGCAAGGCAAGACATGCTGACAGATGATATCACATGTACACATACTCACAAAAAAACACATACTCAGGAAAAAAACACCCACGCACACGTACATTATGTAAACACATAAACACACACAAACACTGACCTACTCTTTGACATGGTGCATGTGCTCTGATGTGCACATAAGCAAAGGAGCAGGCATGCTGTAGTAAAGAAGTGCAGAAGCACACGCATGCACACACCCTGTGCATTACATCATACCTGCATGTCTGTAATCGCCACATACCATCAGGGTTTCCATCTCTCTGCAAGCTTCTTCCATTCACCACCCAGCACAAAACAGCCTCAGAGCCACACAAAGCCAAAAAAAGCATCTATCCAATGCACAAAACCCCTCTGTGTACATCACTTCATCTCACACAATGACCTCACACAGGTCTCCATTGTAACAAACTGACACACTTCATTCCTTATCATCCACCCTCTATTCAGCTTAACATCTGATAGTAGATTGATATAAACCTTAACACTTAAAAGATAACAGACCTCCCTGACTCACCACTGTGTTTTTTGTTTAGGATTTTGTTTTGTACATCATGGCGGGACATACACATGTGTTTGGAAGAAAATCTACAATAAGGGAGAGAGAGAAGGATAGAGAGAGAGAGAGGAAAGGGAAGAGACCACTGAAGGTGGACACATTCCTGTCTGCTCCTGATCTTTTGGTCAGACACTTACTAATCCGAAGAGACTCTGCTGTTCCTGAGACACCCACTGGACAAGGTACACTGGCTCAGTTCACCCTTAGATTCATGCTACACTCAGCTGTACAAAACACAACACAAGAGAAGGTGCACTCTTCATCCAAAGTAAAACATAATCATTATCCTCAATGTTATTCTTTTTTGCCATTTCCTGATTTTGATGGAGGTTTCTTCTTTTTAAAAAGGGCTTCTTCCTCCTCACTTTTGCTTGTGCTTGTTTATAGGGGTTATTTGATTGCTGGAGATGCCTCCAGTATTGTAGAATCTTTACTTCACAATATAAAGCATTCTGAGATGATGATTATGAACTTGAGAATAAAACTGAATTGGATTATTTTATATTAATTTTATCCAAGCTCTGATGCGACCCTTCAGAGGAGGTGCTGTCACACACAATGGAGTGGCCCTCTACAGGGAGACAGTCCTAAAGCCGGGGGATGTGATTGGTCTCGGGAATCACTTCATTTTCTTGTATCGTGATCCTCGTGTGACTCCAGCTCCACCACTGGCACTGACCCTGCCATGGCAGGCTGATACCTCCACCACCTGCTGCCCTTCAGGGTTGCTGGATAGACAGGAAGCTCTGAGACAGTACCTGAGTTCTACTGAGGCGGTTTTAAAATTCCACCCTCGTCACGCGGATGCTTTGTTACAGGTGAGAGAGGCGAACAGTAGACTATAGAAATAAACTTTTACTGTCTAACTGTAGTCATCTAGTGGGAAAATAGCCTTTATGACATAAATTGTGCTGATCTCTTACTTTTTTTAGGAGATAATCTCCAGAAATTCCTCTCCAGACTCTGGTGGTGGGCCTTTAGCTCCTGCTTATCTCCTGTCAATCATGATAGACCACGCCTCCAAACACTTGGACCCTGCTCTCACACCACAGATATTACTCAAGTCAGCCAATCTAATCAAAGAAATTGTCTGGGTAAGTAACACAAACATACAAAAACAATGTTTTGATATAACAGAAGAATATATATCGGGAGTCTTGGGGAAGTTTGAGCTGCAACAGATCCAGCTGTGTCAGTGTGATCCAATTTTATATGTCAACTGATTATGTATAGGTGTAATATCTGGCATTTTTACTTGTTTACATGTTTTGTTTGCAAGCCTTAGTTTAGCATTTGCCAAAATATAGTTGATGCTGATGGCAATCAACCAAAATATTGGAGAAATTAAAACTTTAAATGGTGCTAGATGAAAACTCAAAGCATTTCACCAAAGACAAAAATCTTCCTGGTGAGAAGAAGGCACAAGCTCATACATATTGGTGTATTTTTCAGTGTCTCCGCCCCACTGAAATAAAGGCTTTTTCAAACCTACCTCGAATCTTTTCATTTTCTTTCTAACTGCTGTGATTCAAGGAATCACCTAAGTCCGAAGGATTAATCCTCTGGAGATCATGAATGTGTATACCAAAATTCAAGGCAATCTATCCAACAGTTGTTGAGATAATTTGGACAAAAGTGAGTGAAGGACCAACCAACAGACAGACATTGCTTTTCAAAGAGCCATCCTGCTAGTTTAACTAAAAAAAACTAAAGTTGTAAAATAATATCTATGGTATGACATAGAATTTCATATATCTCAAGAGGTATGAAAATAGATAATTTATGTAACAAATGTCCCGTGAAGTCTTTGTTAGAATGATATTTCATGGCAGTATGGCCCTCGTCACACTTAAACAAACCTGGCAGGTAAACCTCAGGTAAGAATGTTGAGAATGCCACATTTAGTTAGACAGAAAAACCAGCAAACAGACATGCCCTTCACTGTGGCCTGCTGGGTTGTGAACAGAAGTGAGGATGAGCTGATGTCACTTCCCTCCTGCTGGAAAATGTGCTGTAATTGTCCTGGCTGCAGGGCTAGACTCTACTCCCCCTTCTCCACCTCCACACTAAGTCTCTTCTCTTCTGTTTCCAACTATCTTTGCAGGATAACATTAAGGAATTTGGGGATAAGCATCCCACGCAAAAGTAAGAATATTTTTGTTCCACGTAATGTTTCCTCTGTTTAGAGATCGCCAGCTGAGTGATTCATGATACATTTGTGCTTGTGCTGTTATGTCTTTGGCAAATTTTTGTGGTATGATGAAAGCATTGTAATACACTGATATTGAAGTATGTCTCAAATATAGTTGGATAATAATAACTCTGTCTATTTTTACATCCAGTATGTTGTGTTTCTCATTTAAAGTACAAACACAAAACTGATAGGGAAGGGTTCAAAAACCTAATAGCTAACATAACTTCCACATTACATAAATTTTACGTCCAGTTCAACAGAGCAAGAAGGAGAGATAAGCACACCAAACGTCCAGAAACTGTCAACTGACCTTCGGCCGCTCATGTTCTGGATGTCAAATGCTACAGAGCTCCTCAACTTCTTCCAGGTCAAAGTGGAAACAATGGAGAAAGAGTGGGAGTTTGAAGGTGAGCGTGATCTGAAAACAACAGAAGTAAAAAATAACTTTTAGGAGAGCAAGAATATAAACTGGCACAGGATTTTGGCAGTGTTGAACACAGAAATGAAAGCCGACACTGACTCTGTAATTGATCATAATTATTGTTCCTTTAAAGCCCCTGGGGATCCAGTTTTGACAGCTGATATGGACACCTGTTCAGAAGCTTTGGCACAACTGGATGATGTCATTATGCACACCTTCCAGCAGTGTGTGTATCACCTTACCAAGGTAAAGAAAAAAGAATAACTGAAGTAAATTCATGCAACATTTCTGTACAGTGCTCTACAGTCTAGTCACTTAGTGTGATCTGTTTTGACAGTCAGCCAATAAAACCATTTTATGTGCATCACTGTTGAACTGTAACTTTTAGTAGCCACTTCCATTTAACATTACAAAGAGACAGGAAAATGTCTTCTTTAAACATAAAAACTGTTATTTTCTGGAACTCCCTCACCACAGCAAACTATTTTAATTTTCCCCAGCTGCATGCAGCTCCATTTTCTTTGTGATTTGCTTTGTGGGAGAACAGTATGCATCAACAGCACACTTAAAAATTGGTGATATTTAGGATGTACTATCTGATTTTGACATTTTTACAAGGTCTTGTACTGACAGGTGTGCAGCCTTGCTGGGGGCTATCATCTTCACAATGACAATGTCATCATACATGTAATATGATGTTTAGCGGGTTGTTGCATGTCAAATGCTTCTATATATGAATTAGCATAAAGTAAAACTAAGGTCGATAGAAGTGCTATTAATGCTGTATAACTGGGCATTTGGTGATGAACACCAAGTTAAAAGTTTGACCTGATGATGGTGCTAGAGGGAAAGTCACCAAGGACAGTGGCCTGGACCATTAGTGTCTTTACAAAATGTCATGATAATCACATCTGTTATCCTGTCTCAGCCTGGGTCCAAATGGTGGACAGACCAACAATGTCTACCATTGCTAAAAAACTGAAAACATCGCAACATCTTCCAGACTGGTCATTTCAGCTCAATCCATTGGAGTTCAAACTGTTCCTTCTACAGTCATAATTTCTGGAAGTTTCTTTTTTCATTTTTAATTTCAAAAACAAATTCACTTTTCTGTCCTTTCTGTCCACAAAGACGCTGTACTCACTTCTTCCAGCCCTCCTGGATACCAACCCATTCTCCAGCGAGGAGAAGGAGAAACAGAAGGATGGTGCTCGGGGTGCAGAGGGAGACGAGAAAAGAGGAGAAGAAGGAGAGGTGGATGATGTGTCCACATTACCACCTAAGGTTGCTGGACTGGTGGAAGTGTATCGCTGCTCCCTGATGCTTTCGCGGGAGGCGTGTCTCTCCCCACCACTCACCTCGCAAACCTTTGGCTACCTCTTCTTCTTCACCAATACCTCCTTGCTCAATACTTTGCTGGAGAGAGGTAAGAAGGCAAAGATGAAGGAAATCCTGTGTAGTTACTCCTGAACAATGAGCTACTGTGAACACAAGTGGCAATTATGAGATAATGTTAATTTCTAAAATGTGAAAAACACTAACAACACAATATATACAGTATCGATCTATATTCAGTCACCTGTTGATATAAAAACTGAAGTTAAAGATAATAAAAGTGCTCTGTTGGATAATTGGAAGATTCACTGTCTTACTCCTTCTGACAGAACCAACATAAATTGCTGTTTTCTTATTTTGTTTTTCTGTTTTCTCCTACATTCTGTTTCCCTTTTATCAGATGGACTGTTTTCATGGTCCAGAGCAGTACAGATCCGTACAAACTTAGACCTGGTTCTAGACTGGCTACAGGGGGCAGGATTGGGAGACATCGCCTCTGAATTTATGAAGAAACTGTCAATAACGGTCAACTTCCTGTGTATTCCCAAGACTCGACTCATCCAGGTAACACAGCTGCATATACAATATGCAATTTCAGGCCTCTGATCAAATGCCATCTAACATTTTCTTTATTAAATTCTCATTTTCAAGTCATCCTGGACCAGTCTACAGGAAGACCATGCTTTGTTAAGTCCTGCTCAGCTGCACCACCTGCTCACCCACTACAAGCTGGGACCAAGCAGAGCTCCACCAGCATCCTGGGCCCCTCCACCAGGCACTGAATTAAGTGGAGGTAATAAATAACAAAACTAAAATAGGTTATGATTGAATATTTAATAGCTATAATGATTAGTGAGTTTATGTGTCAAGTAAACTGCATTTTTCAGATATCTTTGAAAGCTTTTTGGACCACCCTCCTCTTATCCTGCCAAATGAGACTCCACGCCTTGACCTCTCCCAGCCAATCCCAAGCCCTGAGCTACAGAAAGAAGTTACACGTCTCCGCACCTTCTTGTGGGGACTCGACCAGGATGAGCTCCCTGCCAATCAGAGGACTCGGCTTTGAGGAAGCCTATATTTGTCTCTCTGTTGATATCCCATAGAGATAAAAAGGGATATTACCAAAAACATCAGCCTGCACACCAGAAAAATACAAACCGGACATGCTTTCTGTATTTTATTGGCTGGTTGTTGTTTTTCTCATCATCTTCATATCATCTCATTTATTCATTTAGATATTGTCAAGCAAAATAAAGCTACTGTCTTTGGTATGTCTTTATAGGATTTATTTCAAAGCAAGGAGTAAAACCCTGTGTCTGTTAGGCAACACAGTGTTATGCTTTACATGACTGTTTTACTTGGCTTCTGTGTATGTTTTCTAACTACTTGTTTTTAATAAAATGCTGAATTCTAGCCCAAAAGACTTACAGTTTCCGTATGGTCTTTGACAAGCTTGTTTCCCACAGCAGGGCCTCTGGGGCTTGGCACTCACCTCTGCTCCAACACCAAAAAAACATTCCACAAGGTGGCGATACAGGATTCGCTCCACTTTTAGGCTAAATGATGAGTTTGCAGGTACAGAGCTTGACTAAGGAGGTGATCATACAACCACATTTTATTGACTGATCCAAAGGCACATTCTCATTTCCTGCAGTAATGGTAGCATTTTACACAAGGTCATGACTCAGGCAAGCAAATGAGACTGTGATGACCAGACACAAAGGTTACCTTTACCAAGGTAAGCTGTTGTAAAAGCCAAAGCTGGTGACTTAAAAGCAGGGGAGAGTTTTAATTTCCCTTTGGTCAATGTGACACACTGATTTGTTCAGTTTCCACCCCCATTAATGTGACGCAATTCCCTGGTTCGATAAAGGAAAAGTCGAGCTCATTAAGCATAAAGTAGCAAGTGGCTGTCAGACAGCAGACAGGTGATATCATCATTTAGAGTGAGTAACTTGAAAATGTGTCTGTTCTGATTTTGCAATATCCCGTCAGTTTCGCTGCGGGGTCAGCCAGACCTCTGTAAAAAACAGTTCCCAACTATATTTGTTTTGCGAGTGAAGCTGTATGACGTCTCAGAGAACTCAAGCTATCATGCTCCTCCTTTGGCATCCGTCCAAATGGCTTCCTTTCTTCCGGTCAGCTTCTTAGATGAATTCCTTTACGGTAAAAAGCTGGAAAAAAGCAAAGAAAAAAAACCATCAGTCCCGTGAGAGACCCCTGCTTACATCATTACTCTTGCCCCTGGTTATGTCTCCCCAGTTTCTTACTGTGCTGACATCAAAAACATGCCATTGAGAAAGACCAGTTATAGATTATGAATCATGAGGAGAGGCTCCCTGTGGTTACATTTATCAATTAGGTGATTGTAATCACTCTCATTTGAAATTCAATGTGGTGTATGAGTGAGAGTGAGACTGTATTTGTGTGCTAATTTCAACTTTCCAGTAATTCCATACAGATGTAGTGTGTAGCTTTATAATTAAACACAGATAGGACTCAGACTGGTATAGGTCCATGCTGATTGTGTGATAGTACAGTAGTCTGTGATACAATGTGGTGACCAGCGTCTGAGTACAACCAGTAATAAGTAAGGTTTAGTAAGGATGTGACACACACAAGGTTTTCTGTGATCTCAGTTATTGATAAACTGTCAATATCAGACCCACTTTCACCCAGAACTGCACAGTGACACAGACACACACAACCTTTTTTCTGTCTTTCTCTCTCTCTCTCTCTCTCACACACACACACACACACACACACACACAAAGTAGTCTTCTTTACCCAGGTGCACAACCCCACACCTGTTGTTGAAGCTCTCTGTAATTAGCTCAACACAATTATCATAGGTGGATAGAGGGAGGGGGTGAAGACAATGGGGCAGTTATTCTGTCCCTATCATCTCCTTCTCTCTCCCTGCTGCCGAGTAATGAAAGATTCTTCCTTTCTTCAAAGAGACGGAGTTTCCTACAAAAAAGCTGAGTCAGAGGAGAAACGGAGGGAAGGATGAAAAGAAAAGGAGAACAGTAGGGAGGCAAGAGTGGTAATGCAGTGGTGCTGGTGTGAGGCCCGGTGGACCACAGTGATTGTGTTCATTGTTTTACACACAGGAGTCATTTTCAGAAACCAGAAAAAAGCCTGTGGCTTTCACACTGAACACTAACAGCTAAAACCTGGCACAACCTCAGTGTCTACTTGTGATCTGGTAGCACTTTACTTGAGCCCCACGTCATCCTAAAGCCTGCAGTATAAGAAGGTTTTTCAGGTCATACTTCAAGCTAAAAAGGCAGAATATGCAGACTATATGGCCACTTACAGACATTTATTTCTTTATGTTTTTAATTATAGCTTGTTTTTATAGGAACAAGTATGTTACATGAACCATGTAGCCTAAGCAAGTTTGCAACGCCTGTCCCTAGTTGGGCTTTTAGACATGTTCTACAAAGAAATCAGAGTAGAGACTGTGAGGGTTTAGGTCCAAAGTAGTAGTTGTTGGAATCTGGTTTCTCAGTTTGGGCCTGATACTGAAACTATTTAAGAAACTGGCTGCATGAGACAAAGTCACCAAAGAGCGAGATCTGGACTAAAACAAGGTGCAGGTGGATTATCATGCAAGGCTCCAATCAGGAGACCTGTGCTAAGGCCAAGAAGGAAACAAGTGAGCAGGAGAATCTCTGTTAAGTCAGAGACAGTAAAAACGACAGACTGGGGGTGTAGGAATCTATGTGAGGTTTGACACGACTGAAGAGAAGGTCAGAGGTGCTAGGAGAGACATCTGTCAGACAGACAGATGGCAGAATGTAGTTGAGGCTGGAGATGGGGAGACTCATGATGAAATGGACAGCAGAGCCTCAGTGAGGTGATTAAAAGGCCAAGAGAAAAGCTCAAGGGACAGATTTGTTTTCTCCTAGTTACATCATCCAAACGTGAACTCCCCACATAAACACACAAACTTTTCTTTCTTTTTTGGTGCTCACATGCATGCACATACACACAAATGCACACAGACATAAGCTATAATATAAAGGAACCCCTGTGAGGTCAGATCCACCGAGGTGAGGCTGTCCACTGTTAGTAGGACTAGCCAGGTAAGCCTCGCAGTCTCTCTGGCAGCTACAACCGCCACCACCAACCACTGTATCTTACCCTGCCCCGCTGCGGCCTTCTCTCCACTGGCGGCTGTCTGTCCTTGCCTGCTGCTGCTGGTTCTCTGAAGCAGCTCTACCTTTATGTAAATGTTGTTCAGTTTGGGACAGAGGCACAAATTTGGCCTGGTGGTCTCTACCTCTTTTCCACAATGTCCTCATCTACCTTTCCCTTCTGTCTTCTTCTTTCTTTCTGTTTTCATGCCCCTCTGTCTCTTTCTCGCTCTCAGACTTGCTCGGTATGTTTCTCTCGGGCCAGGGGGCCTGTGGGCCTGTGGGCAGGGGCCTTATTCCATCAGCCCGGGGCTTCTGTCAGAGGCTTGTTCCATTTTGCGTCATGGTGTTGACTGAGCGGACCCCACACTTAACTCCCATAGAGCCATGGGGTTGGGCGGCAGGGCAGCCAGCACAGGCTAACGCGGCCCCGTGTTCAGCGTGGTAATCTGATGGCCATGTTTATTTTATGTAGCGCTCCTTTGATGGAGCAGAAAAAGTCTTTGGGCTTTTTGTTTCAGCACTTTCACTGCCAGGTCAGAGGTGCTCGCCGTGGTTACGCTCAGGAAGAATAATATTTGCCCTTATATTCACTCCAAACAGGCTTTTTTCCATATTAGTGTCAGGGATACTCTCTGGGTTTCTGCCTTCCACTGATTCGGCACATTGGAGGTGAAGGGTGTCAGGGGGCCACACCTCAAAAGCATTGCTGCCTCTAGGATAATGAGAGTGTTCCACAGGTCGTCTCTGGGCCTGTTCTTATACCCCTGAGTGAACCCCATCATACTCAGCTGAAGGCCTGAGAGACAGACCAGCAGCCATATATATAAGTCCCAGTAGTGAAGGAAAACACACACATAAACACATGAAAACACTCTCCCTCCTGCTTGGCTGCCACAGACTCCACCTCAGCTGTCAGTCGTCCAAACTTCCCAGGGGTTCTTTTTAATGGAGTCAACGAAAAAAAAAACCTCATCCTTGTCTGCCGGAGTCTTTCACTGCCTCACCTCAAAACTCACACACCCACCTATCAGCCTTGTGTCAGCTGTTTCAGATGGGTCGAAAAGCCAGAGAACCGCACCGAGTCATTATATGAGGTTTTGAACTAAACATACAAGAGAAAGGCATAACTGTCCACGTTCATTGAATTGAATTCTGACCCCAGTTTCTTCTGTACAACCACACCATAAACTACAAATGGACTCTCATGTATTGGCTCTCATCTCATTGTTCTTTACTTACTGTTTCTCCATTTAGCTTTACAATGTTGACCTGACCCAGGAAAGTATTCTCTGCCTGGCAATTTAAAGGACTCTCTTTGTCAAGCAAGAATGCTTTCTACTTTGAAGATTAATTAATACATAGCTTTTGAGAGAGAAAGCCCAGATTGTGGCTGGGAATACTGTTTATCTATCTCGATTTTGTTATTGTATCTGGCCAAGGTCTTTGCTCTGATCATGATATTACAGGAATGAATCACTGTCATACAAGATAAGACACCCTTGGGAGTTTTTTTTATGGATAATGTTTCATTTCCTTTTAGGCTGTTATTTATGATCTGGATACAGAAAAGACTGGGTTTAGGCCAAATAGGAACAATAAGCAAACATGCAGAAGCACATATGCACATACACACCAGCATGCATAAACAGAAACTAGATCACCATCAACCATCTTCTGCATCTCTTATCTTTCCATTGAGTTGAATAAAAAAACCATACATAGGCAGGGAGGACTGTTTACACTTCCTGCCCTCTTCCATGTATCCCATTATCCCCTTTGTGTTCTAACACATTGGACATGTTTCTGGCCTTCCATGCAACTGTGAGGTATGTGCTTACTCACAGATGAAGGCACTTCTGCTCTGATGTAATCCGGGGTAAACAGGGAGACAAGGAGGGGGGTACCACCGTGGTGGTACGTAATCCAATCCCCACTGTTGCAATTTAGCAACTCAAAACAATTGCCGACTGGCTAACCTGGCAGTCAGATGAAAGGGATGTAGACTTGTTAACAGGCACTGATGTAAAGTCGCATTTAGTAGGTCATTACAGAGGCGAAGCTAATCTGGATCAGGGTTTGGCAACGTCCTGTTCTCTGTTTAAACTGAGCTTAAAAGCCTCTGCTGATGGCACAGCGTGGGAGATGGTAAGAAAAAGTCAGGTCAGTGAGTCATCTAGAGGCACTGTCAGTCAAACCAAAGGATTCACCAGTAAATAATCTGTCTGTGAGGTGTGTGCCCTCTTCCCAGTCACATCACCCAGTCAGGGGCTGATTAAAGAGGTTCACCTTTCCTCAACACCCTTTCCATAGATGACAGTTTGTTTTACGTCTTTGCAATTCCTATCTTTATTCAGTCATTCTCTTCCATGGCATCACTTTGTTTTTTCTAATCCACCTCTTTCTGTGCTAATTTGCACTTTTCCCTATGACTGTCTCACCTATCTTGGTCCAGTCGTCCCAGCCCATCCTATTCATTTCTCATCTCTTTGTATGTGTCATGACTCTATCCTCATCCTTGTTCTCAGCCTCCTAGTAAAGCCACTGTCTGTGTTTATTGTCTTAGAGTCATAACCTAGACCTATGCCTGTCTAGACTTCCTGTTTCACCTTCTCTATCCCACTCTTCATTGTCATCCATTTCATTTCTCCCCAGTGCCTGTCCGTGCTCCTGTTTTTCTGGGCTTTTAGTTCAGTCTGCTGCAGGGAATTTCCTTCTTATCACTCACTTGGCCATTCCTTGCATTCTTGGCATGTTTCCTGGCACTACCGGGGGTCTAGCCAGATGCAAGGGTGTCTGTAATAGAAGGCAGACGCTGAGGCCAGACAACATTATTCATACATCTAGCAGTGACCTTCTGATGAGGATGGACAGTGTGATTGATGAACAGAAAGAGGATGAGGAGCCAAGAAGGAAAGGAAGGGGTGACATAAAAAGAAAGAGGCAGTGGGGGTGCTATCAATGTGTGTGAACTCTGTGCCAAAAATAGAAAATTCTGGATAGCTTTCTGGATAGCTAAGTCCTTGACTCACAGAATGTTACTGAAAAAAGAAGACATGCAAGGCATTTAAATGGCTCCCAACAGAGCAGTTTAAGGCTAATTGGGAACAGCAAGGGTCAAAGTGCACATAAACATTGGAAACAAGAATAAAGCAATTAGAATAACTTTCCTGTCATTCCTCTTAGTCACGGACCTCAACGATAAAGGTGGTTCTCTAACTGCATACTAAAGTGAGTTTTTTGTGCATTCTCACGATGAACAAAGGTCAAGAAAATAAAATTTAAGAGACACTGGGTTTGTGAATGGGCATGCAGATGCGCAAGGAAAAGATGGCCGTCAAACTTGTCAGCTGGAGTTAATGATAATGGTGGTTAAGAAGAATGCACGCAAACACATTACTTCCATATCTTACTCGCACTATTCCAGAGATAAGATAGAATGTCCAAGAAGTATGAGGGATAGACAGTTCACAATTTATATAAACATTTACAGTAAATGTTTTTGTTCCACAGGAGAATACAAAAAAGAAAGAAAACAAACAGCAATACAACAACTGCAGAAAATGTAATCTAAAAAAGAAGACAGTGTATCTTCTGTGCTGTGTTTGCACCACATTTAGTCAAAGTCACTTCAAACCAAAGTTGACATTTCAGTGAACTTGAGGTCCACTTCCCCTCCCTGTGCGGTCAAAGCACAGCCTACTGAATGTGGAGAGAAGTCTTTTTGATTTCCAAACATTTTCAAATACTCTCTGCCTCAAAATCGTTGTGCTCAGCTCCCGATCGCCTTATGTACTGTATTTCAAAACATAAACAGTGACAACATGCGGATATGAAATTTCCTTTCCTGTGTTTGCTCTTTGTTATGATGAAATTTACACACTCTGTATGGCTGACGCACAGGAAGCGTTCGGAAGAACGAGCTGCCCATGTACTCTGTTATAAGTTGTGTTATCTGCTATCAGTGTTGTAGGAGGTTGATTTACGATTCTCGGTGTGTAATGAGCGTTAATTTAATGAATGAACAGTGATGAAGGGACCTGAAATGCGTCAGCATTCAGAGAAACAGCCAGACCATGCCAGGTTAAAGGAATAGTGGGTTATAAATAGCGTTAAATGCTGGTGTGAACCAACGTAAGCATACGTGTCGATGTGTATGTAGGTGTCCATCTGTCTGCAAAAGGGTATCCTCCTGCCTCCTTCATGTAACTAAGGTCATGGCACATTGACAAAGTTAGTGTGTAGGGCAAACTGTGACGTCACAAAAGTCCTCTTGCTTTTGTCTACTTGCTCTCCTCACTCTTTCCCCATCGTCTCACCAACCTCTGCAGCCCCCCCTTACACATTCACTTACATCCTTCCCAGTTTCCCCTGTGTGTTTGTCAGCAACTCACAGCTTCCGTAGAATAACACGATGACAGGCTCAATGTGCAGCTGACGCAGATGCACGGGGCACCGGTAAGTAGTGGTCAGCTTTGATACAGTACACATCTCACATAGATGTAGTAACTCACCACAGAAGTGGTGCAAGACTGACAAAGACACAGACAATGCACAAGTAATGTCTCTGGGGTAACTACTCTGCAAGCTGAGGAATGCACCAAAAATAGGAGCTACACTTTCACTCCCCTCTTTTTATTCCTTTACTTAAAAAAACCAAACTCTGTATGGAGTCATTGGTGCAAGCAGGTGAATAAAAATAATGAATAATAAATAATTTGCTTGTGTAGTATTTCCTTCTCTGCACTAGACAGAATCAGAGAAAAAGAGATCAGGGGAAGAAAGGTGAAGTGGAAGGTAGTGAGTGAATTAAAGAGAAAGTAAGAGGGAGCCGTGGGGAATCACTCTGAAAGGAGGAAGAGATGAGGAGTGAAAGGGATGCAGACAGGACACATCATGACAGGGGAGGAAAGAATGTTTAGGGCGACTGAGAATGAGAGTGAGAGGAGCGGGAGGGAGAACCGGAGGAGAAAGTAGGAGCTCTGAGACAGGCCTGGGCTCTCCAGTGTATTAACACCAGTCTGAGATGAAGGAAGCAAGCAGGGTAGATGGAAAGAGTGTTTGCACAGTAAAAAGTTCCTTGTGCGTGGGTTGCTTACTTCCCGCTGTACACCCCCCACCCCTCCTCTTCTCCTTCTCATACTCCATCTGTGACCTATTCCTTCAGCTAGTGATTTCCTCACTGGCAGAGGCAAAACTGCTTGGAAGCAGTGAGAGTGAGCAGGGAACGTGAGCAGGTGAGCAACACGGAGTCAGAGAGGGAAAGGGTTTTAGCCGAGTCTCACTGTTACACATACATGCGCACACACACATACACTGTGTTTTGTCACATACCATAGAGTTTGGTTTCCAAACAAAATGACCCTTGTAAATGTGTGCTTAATAGAGAGCTGATTTAAACATTTGGCTCCCCCAGTTTCTGCCAGGAGAGACGTTTGCTTCATGCTCTCCCTTTCATCCCTGCATCCTGCCCTTTGCACGGCTCTGTGAACTGAACCAGTGGAGGAAAGCTGCCATAATGATGCCAGTTAATGTCCTCCTTTAATGGTCTAATAAAAAGGCAAAGCAGCAGATGCACAACAGCCATATCTGTCTTGAGTGGGGAGCTCGAATGGAAAAGGAAGAAGGCAATTGACACGCATAATTTGTAAATGATGTCTACGGGGAGTTTTCTCGAAAAAGGGCTTGCCAGTATAGCAGAGATGGAGGACGGGGCCTAAAAGAAGCCCCTTCTGTCTGATATAAATTTGAAAAAAGACAAGAGCACATCAAAATTGATCTCTGACATTGACAAAGAGAGTCAAAGACGTCACTTTATAACCTAATGACTGCAGCCCCCTCCTGTGTGTCATTATTTCTCCTCTTCCCCCCAGAACTATTAACACGCTCACTCGCTCTCTGACGCAGGTTTGAGGTACTGTATGAGGGGGCAAGCGGAGGAAAGAAGGGGGATGGGGCAGTGATAGTGGTGGGCAGTAAGTTAGAGTAAGGTTACTATCACAGTTCTGATAGGATACCCCGCTGGAGTCCCCCACTTGGAAGCGAGCTGGAGAAAATGAATGGGGGACGGAATGACGGAGTAGAGAGGAAGAACACAGGAGGTTGAGGAGGTCACAGGGAAACTTGAAAGTGCACTGTTATGGGAGAGTAAATATTAACAGTAATAGGTCAGATCTTTGGTTTTCCCTTTGAACGTAATCTCCGGGTTTGTTTTTTCAGGCCCTGCTGGAATTCCCTAGAGGAAATGAGGGTGCAACATAAAAAATGATGAATTTATTACTACTTCTTCTCCCATAATCCCTTTTACCATCGGAGGAGAGCTGCGTCACAGTCAGCTTTTTCACTGTTTACATATGACACTCTGAGGTAAGCAGAACATGAGACTTAGCCCTAAAATCCACAAGACTACTTTATAACCTACCTGGACATGGATATTGACCCATGGCAATAAACATTTATGGGAAAACCAACATTATCAGAATGGGCGGATTTGGTATTTGTTCATAATCAAACTATAACCATAAGCACACTAAGGTAAACGCTGAACAAAAAATCCCAACATTACAAAATTCTATTCTTCTCCAAGCTCTTCCTTGTTAGTTTAATACACGATGTTACAAAAATACACACACTCCTGAATTTGAAGGTATTTTAAAGTGACGAATGAATTGAGCAACTGTGTGGATGAACGACCCGGCAAAAGGTGAGTGAAGAGAGTGAGACATTCAAGTGATTTGAAGCAAGCGTAATAATGTGTGAGTGCATGCCACGGCACACAGGAAACCTAGTGTAAAGCATGAGCAAATTGAGTGAAGCTTGTGTGAGTAAAGTTTGTCTGGCAACAAGGCAGGCTGGCAGGCTCTGTCACAGGTTCCCCTTCCTCTCTGATGTCTTTGAGGTCGTAGTCTGTGTGTCTCACTCTGTTTCTCCTCCTATGGTGGTTTACACAGATTGGTGATGTAATGGGTAGCATATGAAGGCCACACACAAACACACTCTCATGCACAGTCGCGCACGCAAACACTCATGCACGTTATACAGACACCGCACTTGTATCACCACATACCCATAATTACACGCATATACTGTACGCACACCCATTTACACAAACCCTGGATTCCCCCTTTTCCAACATGCGCCACTGTGAGCTCGCTCTCACACACAAAAAGCAAACGTCTAAACAAAGATGCATAAAACTTTTTACTTTGCATACTGACATCCATGCACGTGTGCACACACTCCCATGCGCGCACACACTTAAAGGGCACCCTCCCTATGTCATAGTGTGTGAGTGATCAGTGCTGGCGGATGGCCTAACAGAAGATTGTGTGCTTCAGAACCACCCAGGAGACCCCCATCATAAGAGGCAGCCCAGAGAGGGAATGAGGGAGAGTGACTAACTTCACTCTTTCTTTTCTTCTCTCCCCAGCTGTGTCTTCAAACGTTCTTTTGATGTGGGAAATTAAAAAGAGCGAGTGTGTCAATATCTCCCTACGTCCAACCACACTCATCTATTTCCTTTCCTCCTTCTCCTGCTCTCCTCCTTTCCCTGCTTTTCTTCTCTACTGTTGACCCGAGAAAACAGAGCATGACCCTCTTTCACCACAACAACTCTGCCACCCACTCATTGCCACCAGGCCCTCATCATTTGGAGGGTGTTTGTTTGTCTGTGTAGGCCCACCACTGGACTGGCAACTCTGTGTCTATATGTGCATGAGTGTGCAAGTGTGCGCATACAAAGCCCACCACTAATTATTTTCTAACCACACCATGAGTGTATGTCTGTGAATGAGGGTCTCCTAATCTCACACCCAGACTCAAAAGGGCTTTCTTCCTTTTCCCTGCTCCGTGCTCCAGCTCGCTCTCTCTCTCGCTCTCCCTTTGTGTATGTCTGAGTGAGATTCCCTTGTGATTTACTTTACAGTGTGTGTACAGTATGATGCATTAACTGTCCCACTGTGATGACTGGAAACTCATTTTTGCCCTTTTGCAACAGTAGGCCACGCTTTACTGCACCTGACTGAGTGTTTCCAGGCTCTGTATGTGTGTGCGTTTGTATGAAAGAGACACAAACAAGTTGGAGTAACTCGTCTGTAATGTTTCTGCATGCATCAGCATGCCAGTTTTTGTGCCAGAGAAAGACTGTTTTGGTTTATTAGAGCACTATCTCTTTTTTTTGTGTGTGTGCACGTTCTCTGCGTGCCTCTATACGTCGACCCCACAAACCCGTCCACCCCGGCCATGTGTGTCCACTCACTGTTCCT
The DNA here is from genome assembly GCA_015106775.1 of Etroplus canarensis. NCBI lineage: Eukaryota > Metazoa > Chordata > Actinopteri > Cichliformes > Cichlidae > Etroplus > Etroplus canarensis. The sequence goes on along the minus strand of VUQH01035967.1, from coordinate 3,059 downwards.
ATGCAACACTTTCAGAGGCCCCTTCTGGTCTGGACAACACCTCTCCTTGCTCCTATCCGTCTCTCACTCCTCACTCTTTCCTTCACCCTGGAGAGGGAGAGAAGAAATGAAAAAAGAGAAGGAGGTGGGTGGGGGGGCAGTGGAAATAACAGGCTGCTGTCTCAGGAGGGGCTCTTAAAAAAAGAGCAAGGGGTGAGAAAAGGAGGAAGAGAAACATGGGAGAGAAAAAGGTATTGGCTATAATACAGGGAATATGACATGTGTTGAGTAAGCCACAAGCAGGGACGCAATTTCTGCGTCGTTTCACCCTTAAATACAATGCAAAACACAGGAGCACCAGAAAAAGATAGGACCGGTAAAACTAGAGGGTAGAGGCTCTAAAAGATACATGGTTACATAAGATATACTGATACACATGAAAACAATGGGCTTTTTAAAACGTCTGCGGTGATAGAGGGGGGGAAGAGATTTAGCGATGGAAAGATAGAAAGAGGTAGATGGGACTGATTGGCGCAGGTAGCGCAGGATGCGACGGAGGAAGTGCTGGAGATAGGGACAGGACAGGACGGGAGAAAGTGATAGAGGAATGAAAAAAAAACAACGGAACATTTTTTTAAAGTTTCGCAAAGGGATACAGGGGGAAGGGAGGGGGAGGAGAGAGAGAGAGAGAGAGAGAGAGAGAGAGAGAGCCTGTGGTGGGTTTTTATGAATGAAGTGAGTCACTGCCGATGTGTCATAGGCCCGAGTTCTTTATAAAGGAAGTTTTAAACAAGCCTAAACACTTCACTGCGCGCAAAAATTGGACTTACCACACTCGCATCCCTCTCTCTGCATTTCTGTTGCCTCTCTCTCTCTCTCCAAACTGTCTAAGTGCCTCTCTGTCTTCAGCACTCCATAAAGACTGCAGGGGCTCCTCTCAAACTTCACTAAAGACAGAAAGTTTGGCGATATTTGGCTTTTACCTTAATTTTTTTTTAAATTTTTGACTTTCACTCTGAGTGCTCTCACTCATCACTCTGCTCTCTCATTCAGTCTGTCCTCACAACTTTCCTCCTCACTCCCACTGAACAGTGAGCAGAAGAAACCGGAGCACGTGACAATTTCCGGAGTCCAATTTATTTATTAATTTTCTATTTATTTATTTATTTGTCTCCTTTTGTCTGCTGGTTTACCTGTCACTTGGATCTCAACCAATATGAAATGTAAGTGATTATATGACTGTAGGTTTTGGGGGGTTTTATTATTTTTTTTTACATTTATAAATACTGAATGTGTCATTTTTCAAATTTTGTTCATTTTTGGGGTTTTTTATAAACTGTATTTAAATTTGAGGTAATATGAAGTTTTTTCTTTTGTTTAACTGTGCACAGGCTACATTATTTATAGATCAGAGAATCAAAACAGCTGCATCTTTACTGCGTGACTGATAGGACAGCTTTATTCTCAGGTGATCCCTAAACTGTTAAAGTTACTCCAGGACAGGGAGCTCACATGCTTCTGCAGTGTTATTTTGGCTGTGATTCTTGTGGTTCACCTGTAATTATCAAGCATTCATCATCTCAACACCACTGTGGTTCCCTTTTAATACTTAGTCTACCTTGTATTTGAACTTGAAAGGGCAAGAATGAATGAGCTTACTGTTAGGAGAGCTGACTTGGCTTGGTCTATATAATTTATACCACCAACTCACGTACCTATCGAGTTGCAGGTGTGACAATCAGCGGCATTCATTGCCTTGCTTATGGTAAAGAAGTGATGGAGATATTTTGTGTCAAAGCCTGGCTTTTAATATTTTAATGATTTGCATTCAGCCTGTGAAAACACGACTCTGATGCTCTTCAGGATTCCTCTTGCCAAGTCTGGAGCTATTGTTTATATCATGGTGCAATATCTTCCCCTAAAGCTGACAGCCGTGCCCTGAGGTCATTATCATTACGGCGAGATGACAGCCCCTCTCCACTAATTGCTTCCGTTTTGCTCTATCCCTACAGTGCTGCTGGACTCCTCCTCGTCGCTCCTCTTCTCACTGCTATTGGCTCAGCTGCCTGTGTTCACGTCTGCCTCTCCAGTGCCGCAGCGGCGGCCCAGTGACATGGATAAACTGTCCAATCAGACCAAAAATCTAATGAAACTCACCCAAGAACTGTTGGTAAGTGAAGCTGTCGTCATTCCCATTACCTATCAGCCCCTGACTGGGGGGGGAGGCTGCAAAGCCCTGATCATCCTGTGTTAATTGAATTGTCATTGTGACGGTGGAAGAGGATGCTGGCAATTACACCGCAGACTGATCTTTTACTAACTGGATTTGGGTGCTAATGTTAGCTTTCAGTTTAGGTAACCTCACAAATGAAACTGCGCTAACTTTTCATCATGCACTATTGTGACAACATGCCAGGTTTGCTCAGGGCTTCGGTCCACCTTAAGCTGCTTTTATTGATGGCTGACTGGCTAAAGTCCATCTGCATGCTTTAGATCGGGGAGACATCGGACTGAGTGATCTCACTTTTAATCCATGCTGAAATCCACAAGGGAGAGGCGGTCTGAGTCAGCAGCCTCCCGGTGAGCCTGGTCACCTCCCTGGTGGCGGTTGCAGAAGGGTTGGTGGCCAAGTCAGTGCAATAGCACTGAAGGTGCCAGTAGAGGTGCATTAAAATAAATGTACCACTATCCAACTACAAAAAAGCCCAGCATGCCATCTGTGAAATAACAACAGTGTGTATCACATGCTTGTTTACACAGAAACATGTTTATGTTCTGTGGCTGGTGAAGTGTTGAAAGCTTCTCCCCAATGAAATGCACTTAGTCTGGCCCGAAATCCTATTTTGATGACAGTCAAGTGAGTAGGAAAATCAGATTTGAGAACTTAGACAAGATTTGGATCCAACAGGTGATTGTGTATCAACTCTGTTTTAACAGGTGAAAAGAAAACGGCATCATATCTGTGGATCTTTGGTTACACATGACTGATCTAGATTCTATTTTTGCATTATTCAAATCTCTTAACTCTTTTGTTCAGGGGATAAAATCATAAATAGCCACATACGCTCTCTAGTCTTGCC
>VUQH01035966.1:0-10391 GCA_015106775.1 Etroplus canarensis | reverse complement strand
AATTGAAAAATTATGCAAGGGTATGCAGTATCTGTGTGTAATGTGTAAATGTTATTTGTTCGTGAAAAATTTTGAAAAAGACAATAAACATATTGGCAAAAAAAACCCCAAAATGCTGCTTAAGCCAATATGCTATGGATAATATAACAGAAACACAGGTAATTTTGGGATGGGCATTGTGCTTTTCACATAGCTACATTGATCCAAAAGATAAAAATTGCATTTTAAAAGCATATTCTGTGATTACCCAACAGTATAAAAGTGAACAAGATAGAATGATAAAATGCTGCTTAAGCCAATATGCTATCAATCAGTGGTTCTCAATGTTTTTTCAGTGATGTACTCCCTGTGAAATATTTTTTCAAAAGTACCCACTAACATGAGCAGTGGCTAGACTTTGCTTGGGACCCAGTCTAGAATGGAGAAGTAAGGGTCTGTCATGGTCTGTGTTTTCCGTTATTGTTTTTGAGTTCTCTGTGACCTTTTGCATCCTTAGTTTCTCATGCATTTGCTTCTTCTGTTTCTATTTTTCATTCAGCCCTGCCTTGTTGTTTTCTGAGTCTGCATATTTGGGTCCTGCCTGCGCTCTCTCACACGAACCATGACAGGGTCCTCCTTCCCACCACAAGTCTGGGTGTACACCTTGGCCAGGTGTTAGCACACCCTTGCCTCCCTTGGTTGGGGATACAGCCAGGCTGCACCCCTTTAACAGCTCTGAACATCACAGTGGAGACAGTTCCAACAACTTGGCAGTTGTTGATGCACTAATTATGACTCTTTTCACGAAAGAAGAAAAGACCATTTGCGAAAACTACAGAGGGAGCGCTCTTCTTGCAGCTGCAGGAAAAATACTCGACAGAATTCTTGCTAATCGCCTTGTCCCTGTTTCTGAAAAGATACTTCCTGAATCACAGTGTGGTTTTCATCAATCCAGGGGCACAGTGGACATAATCTTCACAGCGGGGCTGTTGCAAGAAAAATGTCAAGTACAAAACCTCCCGTTGTATATGGCTTTTATAGACCTGCCTAAGGCCTTCGATATGGTTAATCGTCAGGTACTATGTACCATCCTGTCCAAAATTGAATGCCCTTCTAAATGTATCAGCATCATACTGCTGCTACATGATGACATGAAGGCCACCATACTAACAGGAACTGGTTCTGAAAGTGATGCTTTCAACATAACTACTGGAGTCAAACAAGGGTGTGTTATTGCACCTACCTTCTTCTCAATCTTTATCCCTGTAATCCTCCATCTAGTCAAAGACAAGCTACCTGATGGCATCAAACTTGTCTATAGAATTGATGGAAAATTGTTTCGTTGTAGCAGACTGAAAGCAAAGACCAAGGTTTCCACGGCATCCATGATTGAATTCCAGTATGCTGATGACAACGTCGTGTGTGTGCCCTTTCTGCTGAAAATCTGCAATCCATCCTGAATGTTTTCACAGAAGCCTACGATCAAGAAAACTAAGGTGCTATTCCAACCACCCAAAAAGGTAACTAGAGAAGTCCCGCAGCTAGAAATTGATAACACTGTTCTCGAAAACGTCCCAAACTTCCCATATCTTGGAAGTAATCTCGCCACAACTGCCGATATCGACGCAGAAGTAAAACATCAGCTGAGTGGTGCCTGTGGTGCCTTTGGGCGGCTCAGAGATATAGTGTTTGAAGATAAAGACCTTCGTCCCGTTACCAAGATCCTTGTCTACAAAGCTATCATCATCCCTATGCTGCTATATGCAAGCAAGATGTGGACGACCTATCGGTGTCATGTGAACAGCCTAGAACAGTATAACCACTGTTGCCTCAGCAAGATCCTAGGTACAGCTGGAGAGATAAGTGAACAAACGTGAGTGTCTTGGGGGAAGCCAATTGTTTGAGTAATGAGTTAATGATTGTCCGCACTCACCTGTGCTGGACAGGGCATATTCTTCGTATGCCTAATCATCGCCTGCCCAAGCAACTTCTGTATTCCCAGTTACACCTTGGCAAATGAATGCAGAGTGGCCAGCACAAGCATTATAAAGACAACCTCAAGAGTAATCTAAAGAGATGTGGGCTCGATATCAACAACTGGGAAGACAAAGCAACAGATCGTGCAGTGTGGAGGTGTTCAATTTGCTGATAGCATTAAGCATTATGAAGCCAGTCTACGCTGAGAGACTACCATCAAGAGAGAGAGAAGGAAAGACCGGGAAAACTCCTCTACCCCACTAGCAGAAACCGCAAACTGTCCAATATGCAATAGGAAATGTAAATCTATGATTGGCCTTGTTAGTCACCTACGGGCACACAAATAAGAGGACAATCATACTCGCTTCAAGTGATCGCCGATGATGATGACCCACTAACCAGAGAAAAGCATTTTTGGTTGAAAAAAAGATGTAAAACACAGCACTGTACCATCAGTGTCTGATTTATTAAACTTTATAACAATTCAAGTGCTCATCTGTAGTGGTCTCTTTTGAACTATTTGGAAATAAAAATAGATTAAAAAATATAAAAAAATAACTGAAATAATTAACTTATTAATAAATATTAATAATTATACACTTAAAATGCTGTCTTTTGGGATTATAATAAAGATCTGTTTTTCTGTTACTGAATTTGTGAACTCAATTATAAACATTTCTTTAAAAAAGAATCATAAACATGATCATGCAGAGAAAATATTCAAAAAAGAAATCTTAATAAATTTATCTTAAAATAACTTCTTTAAGGATTAAAAATTAGACTGATGTCTTAAAGTTGCAAACTGTCAGCACTGAAGAACATTGTTTCATTGAACTGAGCACTTTGCACATACAGTTTAGTAAGACACTTGGGTTTGTGATTCACTGGGGATCTCTGTCGGTCTTGGTGACAGGGAGGCAACTGCCGTGATTGAGCTCTTCTCTAGGCACAGTCTGTTTCTTTGCTTTGTTTTAATCAAAGTCTTGGTAGAGAAGAAGTTCTCACATAAACACTGAACATAAAATTAATTTGAACTTTTGGACAATCTGAATATTTATTAAGTAACTATTTTAAGGGATTTTTTAAATTAATTTTATTTTTAAAATATTTATATAGTTTAAAAATCTCATGTACCCCCTAGAGTAACTTCAAGTACTCACAGGGGTACGTTTACCCCCATTTGAGAACTAGCGCTATAGATAATATAAGAAAAACTCTGGTAATTTTTGTAAACAAAAGGAAGTATTTTTAATAATTTTTGATAACAATAGATCATACTTTATTGTTCCATATAGTAGGTCTGTGGAGTGGCTTTTCTTTGAGCACGTCACAGTTTTGTTTATCTCAAATACAAGCATTAACAGCCACATGGCGTTCAATTTTCCACTGATGTGCTTATGACATGCTTCAGAACGAGACTGCCTGGATTGTTTAAATGGACATGTTTAAATGCTGGGTTTAATAATGTAAAAATCTGCTTTAGGAAGGATTATGCTGGTAATGTGACATAACTTTTGCTTGTAGCTAAACCCTTTTTGACACACCAGAAGATGTTGTAAACACAACACTCAACTGACAAATGTCAGTCTGGTATTCATTTTTTTTAACTCTGTTTTTGGTCTCTAACAACTATTGGCTCTGTGAAAGTGCTCCTCTGTGTTCGCCTATCTGCTGTTCGGTGTTCAACAAGCAGAATGCAATGGGTTATTGTAGCATTGTTAGGCAACGCTATGAGATCTGTGAGCATGAAACTAACAATGAGCTGAAACTTTTTTTTAGGATCTATAAAGCCAAGAGGTACTGCAAATTTAAGTTATAATTCCTTACAGGTTCATCATTACAAGAAAGTCTTTTCCAGTGTCTCATCATTTTAAAACATGAGCTGCTAGATGTAAGATTTTTTCATTCACAAAAGTTTCTTGATATTATTCTTATTTTTAGGTAATACAATAGTGTGTTAATGTCTAGTACTGTTTAGTTCATTTTATCAATACTTCAAAGATTGCATTATGTTTCAAATAATGCTGTGCTAAACAAACATGTACAGTATCCACTCAACACTTAATGGGTGTGTCTAGTTAACAGGGAGGAAATGAACTGGATGTCTATTTAAGTCTTTTTGTCTTTGACTTTGTTGAAATTTTTATGCATATGTGAACAAGATTTAGTTTCCCTGTGGTCATTTCCTGTCTGTCTACTGATAATAGTGCCAGACGACCGTGATTTGCAAAGAACGCTGATTGCTGTTGCCCAGCGGTGGGAAAATTTAGCTGAAAACCCCCAAAAAGTGCTCTGACTACTGGTCCGAAGGCTATCTATGTGCAGACCTCCTCCTAGAACACATTTGTTCTTTGACCTTTAACACATAAAATGGCTCAGAGCAACCTAACACAGCCCTGATAACAGAATATTGACATCAGGACAGCCAATGTTGACCTGTCATGTCTCCACGCAATCACATTCTCTCTCAGTAAAGTGAAAATTTAACAAAAGGCCACAGGATATGACCTACATTACATTCAACTTTAACCGCTCCAAAGAAAAACAGAACATTTAGGTTCATTCCAGCTACACACCCTTTCAGATTGCTTCATCTGTGGCTGCACATTATCACAGGAGAATGCTATTCTGGGTGGGAGACAGAAAAAATCAGATGCTTCTCTTGTTAAAAACAAAGTACATGTTTATACAAATGTAAAATCATGATAACCTTCAAACTATTCAACCATTACTTTTAGGATTCTCTTAATTTTACATTTGGTTTATTGCTTTTAACACCTCATCACAAATACTTCAGGCCTTATTGCAGCCTTGGTTTAATGTCTCACTACATGAAGCACACTGAACTCACAGAGGCAGACCGGGAGCCTCATACATTCCAGCAGAGAGAGAGTGGCCTGACTTGGATTGGAGCCAAGACAGTTTTCCTTCTTATGCAAGTTTCCCTTATAAGTCCTTTGATAAAAATACAGCACAGACTGGAAAAGGAGAACTAACAAAACACTTATAGCAAATGCACTTTTATATCTATAAGCTGTGTCTCATAAACAAAACAAAATACATGTGGATGCTTTATTACTCAGCACATGCCATGATACAAACACACACACAGACACACAGAGGCAAACATACACACATTTAAAACACACCTGTTCCTCCACTGCCACATCCTGCAGGGCTGGGGTGTCCCGTGGGCCTCGGATCCAGCTCAGTATCTGGCCCATGTTTGCCGAATGTGCCTCCGAGGGTGTGTGAGCGTATGTATGTGTGTGTGTGTGTGTGTGTGTGTGTGTATGTCTGCCTGCCTCTGCCTTGTCTGTCGGCTTGCAGCATGTTTCCAGCAGCAGGCAGGGACGGAGAGAGAAAGGGGGAGGGCAGATGGACTTAAAAGGGGTGTGGTCAGGAAGCAGAGGAGGGTAAGCATCAGATGTGGAAGTCAGAAGCGGCAGGGCCATAACTCTCTGGGATATAACGGGAAGTGGGCTGACAGTGTACTGACACCCACCTAATGAGGGGGCAACATCTGAGCTTCTGCTCAGGAAAACAGATACGGCTTTAATATGCACACATGAGCAGATGTGTAAAGCAATTTTTCCGGCATACCTAAAACCTCACTGGTTTTATCTGAGCCAATATTTAAGCTACTTATTAACAAGAACACACCTAGATTTGTGATGATACACAAGCCTTGAGCACACATGGGCATAGAGACATGCACATACATATATAAACAGTTCAACAAAGAAGAGCTTATATAACTGCCATGGTTACCTATTATAAACAAGCATAAAAAAGAGGCCCAACTTTTATATCACATCTATCTTGCATGCGCTGAAATATTCAATATTTTCTCTATTCCAACTTTAAAACATGTTAAGGATTATTGCAGGAAGTGATACTGATTGCATACTGGTTAAGTCAACATCTAATTGACCCAAGGAAAACCTATCTAAGGGAGATTTCATCATGTGCCAGTGCAGAACAGCCAGAGCAACAGCAAACTTAATGTGTGAAACAGTAACCCAGGGAGTGTTTCGATGAACACTAAAGCTGAAGACATGGGTGTTGACTGTCTTACCCTTCACCAAGGCGATACCTTGCTTTATTTTAAACTTTATTTGAGCAACGTAGCAATTATCTAAGTAGAAGAGCAGGAAGCAATGATTTGTTGCTGTAGTACCTTCTGCAATGTAAAAAAATCTTAAGACAATTAAGTTGGAAAAGCAATTAAAGTGCAATCCAAGCCATATCCCTTGAGGCTTTACCTCACCAATGGTATGATTTTATATGTCCCTGTGGGTAGTTTTTGGGTGGGGTGTGCAGACAATAGAGCGTTTGAGTGAATCACTGTGATGGAATTGTTCTGACAGCCAAGCCTTTCACTTCTGAGGATTTTAGTCGCGCACCTCATAAAACTATGAATGTCATGCACTCAACTCCTAATGAGTTTAAATAGACCTGACAGAAACAGAACCTCCTGTTTGAGCTGCACAAAGCTACGAGTGATGAAGTGGCCCTTTTAATTACATAGTTTGAGATAGTTTGAGAATAATTCACTTGTTTTGCCAGCTGAAACATCACTGAAAATACAATATGATACTGCTGATGACACTCGTGAAAAAAGGGAATTAAGATGTAACCCCACAAATTAATACCAGCTAACAGTATTAAAAAGAGATTGCATCATTGTAAAATTTGAACTAGACTCCATCAATGCAATTTGTATATTTGTAATGTAGTAATTAAAATATTATTACTCAAGTATTTTTGCTCAGGCAGACAGAAAGTGTCTCCTGGACTACATTTTGCCATAACTACACATTTTGCACATACACCCAGGTTGTTTATAACTTGCTGTACACTTCCCGTGAGACAGATACACCACTTTCAAGGTGCTCACTGATCAAGCCTGTAAAACTGGCTGGTGCTCTATGGGAACCAAGCTGTCCTGTCCTGTAAACTTCCAAAATCTAATGTGAATGCATGTCACTTGTGTGGTATGTGGTAGTTTTGCTTTTTTATCTGTACTAAAAAAATCAGTATAAACTGATTGTGATATACTCAGTACATTTAACATTATCAAAAAAGGGAATGTTGTCATTAACGTGTCGGTGTAACAGACATTACTATGTGCAGTATAGAGTAGGTAACTGGACTCCCCTTCCAAACCGGCATTCATCTTTATATTTAGACCCATGCTGCATGGCAGTCACCACAGTGCTTTACATAGCTATAAACTCTATCTGTCACTACTTCATACACTGTCATCACAGTTTTTCAAGAGGAAAGAACTGTTACCTGTGTAGCTTCACATGCATGAGCCTTTAACAAATGTACTGTGGATGCAAAGCTGTAAACATTTTCATTTTTTTCTAAGAAAGTAAGCAATAGAATTTAAAAAATTAATACCCATTAAAGGTTACTACACGCATACATAGGATTCCTGAAGTTACTGCGCGCTGATAAAAATGTTATCTTTATCTTGACAGATAGCTAGATAGATTGATTGCTAGACTGACTGACTGACTGATTGATTGATTGTATATCTTCATCAGCAGGGCATTTTTTTCCAGGTATCAGGTTACCAGACAAGACAAGCAGCTTTTTAAACTGACATTTGTGGGCTAAAGCAGGACTGCAATCAGCAGAGGGAGACAAACACCACTGTGGGGTTTTGTTCCTATCTATACTGCAGTCCAACAGTGATTACTTTCATAACTCATATTAACGATTTGATACAATCAGCTGAAATTCTGGTGCACAGCAGTCATTTCTTTCAAACCTACACTTTTAATTTCATGCTGCTGCTCTAAGTTACTGGATGATGTTGAAAGACAAAATTACACAGCAACCTGTTTTAGTGTATCCTGTGAGGTTTATGCGAAGCAGAATAACTTCCTGCATCTTCAGCCTGTTTAGGCACGAGGTGCATAACATTGCTGAAGGCGTGTCATTCAGGAGAAAGTGAAGTCAGTACCTTGCCATAGTAGGACCCTGGAGTGGAACAGTAGATTGAAAACCTGCTACTACGATGGGCATCAGTGGGGGAAGTAGCTGCTTTTCCATGCTGCAAACACACACACACACGCACACACCAGTTTGTTACTTTAACCACAACGGCTTGGAGGGCTAAGTGAATTTTTAGCATTACAAGGAACAGAACTTTCAGACAGGATGCAATGATCTCAGCCTATTGTGTTGCTGGGTTATCTACGGCTTGTCAGCTTGTGGCTATTGTAGGCTTTTTACCATTTTTCTAACAATCTTAAGAAAAAACCTCAGTTTAAATGGATTTTTCCATTTTATATTATTAAGGTAAGCAAAATAACTACTGCTCATTAATTACATTATTTATCTTGAGAAAATGTTCAGGATTGAAATTTAATTTAGAATTTATTTAAAGCGAGTAACAAGTTACAATAACTGGGACTAATTAAAAGCTGAAGTGTGAGCGCTGAAGGCTGCATCCATTTAAATCATAAATAAACAAAGTGTGACAAAGTGGGCGAAGTCCTCACTACAGTTTGTTGCAGTTCTATAATAGTTTGTGCAGCCCATGCCAAGTTTCAAAGAGCATCCAGCAGAGATGTTATAGTCTCAGACTAGCTGTGCAGGTTCTCTGCATTACAGCTCACATTTAGACGTGCCAAGGTTTACTTAATGTTTCTGCCAGAGGGTCCAAATAAAAGAAAGAGGAGGGGAATGTAAAAACAGCAGATGTACTCACTTGTCTGTCCCAGTATTCTGCATACGCCATGAGGGAGCAGGAGGTGAAAAAAACGACCTGAAACAAAACTTCCACTCTGTCACACTGACACTCTCTCCTGTCCTCACCGCCAAATCTGTTTTCTCATGCCTTGCCAAACACTGCGCCACTCCCAGCAGACTCCAGGTTATCATCGCACATATCTGTCTGCTCTGTAATCTCTGACTCAGCGAGATCACACAAATGTCACTCTTTCTTGTCCAGCGAACAATCTGAAGGCTTTATATAAACCGCACACACACACACACACACACACACACACACACACACACACGTTTGTATTTCCAAAGAAGGAACTTTGTAGATCTCTGTTGCGCTTGTTTCCAGCTCAATCGGGCGTTGCTGGAGGTTTGGCTTCTCCGGTTGCAAAAGTGGACGTGAAAACTTCTGCATGAACATGAATATGTGTGTGTTGTTTTTTTGCTGAATTAAACAGATTATTTATGCTATAAACTGCCAGCTCCAGTGACGGGAGCTCTAAAACACGCAGGGTTTCACACTTGAGCACACAGATGGCAGTGGCCTTTTATAAAACTTTATCTTGGAATAACACGTTGTGGTATTTTGCATCTTTAAACAGATACTGAAGCCACGCATTTTGCCTGCGTGCCTTTAAAAAAAAGACTAACCTACCTCCTTTTCCTCCTTTCTGGTTTTCTGATGGCCATGGCTTCTCTTCTTATGTGGCATCTTTAAAAAACTAAATGGGTTAACTTTTAAAAGATTCCTCCGCGCCCTCGAACCTCCTTCAGAAATCAGTCTACAGACTGATCCAGTCCCTTTGGATGTAATTAACTTGCCCCTCCCGCTGACAAAACTCCAGTGTTTGATGATCAGAAATAGTTGGCATAATCAAAAAGGCGACAGAAGTGTATTTAAGATAGAGGAGCGTGTAAGATCTTGTTCATTCGCCACATTTTGCATGTGTTTATTGCAATGTGCAGACTGCTCCGAACACTGAGGTACAAGTTACTCAAGCACACAGCAGACACTTGCTTGACTGTATGAATTAGAAGAGGTAGTATAAACTAGGTCAATACAAACTGAAATGACTGAAATGTTTTGCCTACATTTGAATATATAAAGCTATTTCTGTGCTTAAAACTAACATGCGACATTTTTCTCTCTGGATGTTTGAGGGGACACGCCCAACAGCTCCAAAAGGAAGAGTTGACTCACCGCTGATGTTCTTTTTTTCCCTCCCAACGAGACGGTATCTTTACCAAGCACAATGCTGCCCTCTGCTGGGTAAAATGGGGACTGTTTGAGTCAACATGGAGCAGCAGCTGTGACTATGTGGTTAGGTCCAAAAGTTTTGGGACAACAACACTCCTTTTTTTTTTTGGAAATTTTGCTACCAGAGTGGATTTCAAATCAAACATTCTTCTTCGTTTTCTTCTTCTTCTTCTTCATCTTTCGGCTGCTCCCGTTAGGGGTCGCCACAGCAGATCATCTGCCTTCTTCTTCTGCCTTGCATCCTCTTCCCTCACACCAACCCTCTGCATGTCCTCATTCACTACATCCATGAATCTTCTCTGTGGTCTTCCTCTTTTCCTCCTGCCTGGCAGCTCCATCCTCAACATCCTTTGTCCAATATATCCACTATCCCTCCTTTGAACATGTCCAAACCATCTCAGCCTTGCCTCTCTGACTTTGTCTCCAAGCTTCT
>VUQH01035962.1:21881-31954 GCA_015106775.1 Etroplus canarensis | reverse complement strand
GAAGCATGCTTACCACGTAGGTTGCACCATTTTCTCCAGAACGAACCTCTGTTTCGGGTATGGAAAAATGCATCTTAGCTCGAAAAACAGCCAGTTGCCAGACGAACAGTCCTTTAGTGCCACCACAGTCTGCGATGGAGAGGAAGACACCACAGTTTCCCCACAAAGTCGACTGCAGTGACTACGGAGGAGGAGGAGGAGGAGGAGGCGGCGTCTCTCTCGCTCCCTCTGGGTTCAGCCGCTGGTTTGCAAGTCCGGAGGAAAAGCGTTCCCCGAATACAGGCGACTGCTTTCGACTTTATTATGCGGACAAGTCGCGCTGGTATTTAACTTCTCCCACGTCAGTGTTCAACTTTTCTCTCTGCCGTTGGAGTAGCAGCCATGTTGCAAGTGTAATTACACCTTCACCGTTAGCATAACAATATCCTAACTACTCACTTGACGCAAGTCTTAATAAACAACTTATAGCGCCTACTGTTAAAAAGCTCAGCTTCGACGTGCGTAGCCAATTGAGTTTATCTGCGTAACCAGGAGAAGTTCCAGGGTAAAAAAGGTGCAGTTGGTTCTTGCAAAGCCCCACAGCGTCGCAAAGCCGTTGGTAAACCTTCCGAAATATGAGTGGACAGTTGCACTTTTAGGTTTTGTTTGTTTTCCCCACCTCCCGAAAAAAAGTTTACGCGGAGGCCAGGCGCTTACATAGGCTAAAAATGCGACAAATTACGCAAAAACAGCTGCGCTATCGTACCGTCCGGCCACTCTGTGTTCAGTATATGGACTGGCCCTTAAAGGGGCAGCGCAATCTTTCTGGTCCAAACCATCTTAACTTCATGAGGGGATTCTACTCCTCACGGAATCCTGCGGTCTGTGTTATTAAGAGAACTCAGGCGCAAGTTCACCCGGAAGCTCAACAATATTTCACTATGCGGCGAAATATTTAGAAAAAAATAACGTTTCCTCCCCCCCTTGTTTTTTGACTGCCACAAAATTCCTCCAACTTGAAGTCCCCTCTTCATTTGGTACAACCCGAAGTAGCTCCAAGAGCTCAGTTGAAAAAATTCTAGACTTTTCCCCAATTTTATAAAATACATCAAATATACCTCCTTTTAATGATAACTGTGCGCGTGTACTGGTGGGATGTAGTTCCCAAAATATTTTAAGTGAAAATAAAAAAAACTCAGTGCCTTCAATTTGCATTAAAACAATTTACAAGCAAAATTGCATATTTTCTGCATCATAAACTGCTTGTTGTCTGTGTTTTTTGGTGCCCGAGAAAGTGTATTTATTTAGAGCATATGTGGTGTAATATTAGATAAGTCTACTCATAAAATTATGTAATTGCAGTAATATGTTGGGCAAGCTTCCTGTCATGTGACCGGCTGCTGTGGGGTCACATGACCTCGGTCGCTGAAAATGGGAGCTGCGCGTAGCTGGAGGAAACCTGTAGGGTTTATTTTGATCTTTAGTTTGTGTTTTAACTCAGGTTATCAACTGACTGACCTGCAGGTAGGACCGAGCTTTGCTACTGTAACAAGTTTAGTCTTTTACTTCAATGCGTAAAAGGCACGTAGTCCCTAAAACAATATGTTTTGGTCGATGTTTACTAGCAAGGAAATAGCCAGCAGTAGTGTTGTTTACAGCCGTTTTTCTTATGTACTTATTTTTCTCATGATGTGTTGTCGCAGGTATGTAATCTGTGTGGTGGGACCGTCTTAAATGACACCGCGGTTGGTCAGTTTTGCTCCCTGTCCGCTGGACGGATAGATGGACGGTGCTGTTTGAGAGATGACAAAACAGACGACCCTGAACGCATCATCGGGTAGGACTGGCTGCTTTCAGGGTTCGTCGGAAATAGAATAACATCCGAGCTGAAATTTATTAACATTAAAATCACTAGAGAATAATATGTAAATAATTGTATTATAAATAACTGTATACAAAGTGTTAACATTAGTTTGTAATATATTGTAGTATTGACCAGATTTTCCTCTTTATATGGGACTGCACTGTATTTTAATTCCTTGTACAGAGGGATAAAGCAGGTGAGCCATACCGTGAAGATATGGGAAAGAGTTGTTGAAAATAGGTTACGAAGAGAGGTGACGATCAGCAAGCAGCAGTATGGCTCCATGCCGAGAAAGAGTACAACAGAATCAGTGTTTACTTTGAGAGTGTTGATGGAGAAGTATAGAGAAGGTCAGAAGGAGTTGCACTGGTTTTTGTGGCTCTAGGGAAAGCATATGATAGGATACCAAGTGAGAAACTGTGGTATTGTATTGAGGTATTAAGAATGGCAGAGAAGTATGTGAGGGTGGTGCAGGACATGCATGAGGACAGTATGCGGTGTGTGGTAGGAGTGACAGATGGGTTCAAGGTGGGGGTGGGATTACTTCAGGGTTCAGTTCTGAGCCTGTTCTTGTTTGCAATGGTGCTGGACAGGTTGACAGATGAGGTCAGCCAGGAGTCTCTGTGGACTATGATGTTCACAGATGACATTGTGATCTGTAGTGAGAATAGAGAACAGGTGGAAGATAGCCTGGAGAGGTGGAGGTATGCACTGGAGTGAAAAGGAGTGAAAGTCAGTAGAAGCAAAACAGAATACACATGTGTGTGAATGAGAGTGCAGGCAGGTGGAAAAGTGCACTGGAGAGAAGAGGAAGTCAAGACAGAGTGTATTTGCATAAATGCCAGGGAGGCAGGTGGAACGGTGAAGATGCAAGGAGCAGAGGTAGTGAAGGTGGAAGAGTTTAAATACCTGGAGTCAACCATCCAAAGCTACAGACAGAGGTGAGGAAGAGAGTGCAGGCAGGGTGGCATGGGTACAGACACATCTCAGAGGTGTTTTGTGGCACATAGATAGCAGTAAGCGTGACAGGGAAGGATTACAAGACTGTAATGAGAGAGGAAGACCACAGAGAAGATTGATGGATGTCATGAAGGAGGACATGCAGAGGGTTGGTGTGAGAGAGGAGGATGACACATGATCAGCTATGGCGACCTATCAAGGGAACAGTTGAAAGAATATGTTCCTGTCCCACATATTGAGATGATGGCTCATATTTCTGTCTAGTTTTGCAAGACATGCACTTTTCTAAAGTCAGGCTTTTACCCAGTGCATGTGAACAAAGCAGGAAAGGTGTTTTATTATGGTCAAGTGCAGGTTAGCCTGTCTTTTGCTGCCAATGCTATGCCCATCAGGTAAAGTTGTAAGTCATCATAAAGTCAAATTTCAGCTAATATAATGGAAACTACCACAAAGACAACAAAGCCAAAGTTTATACTGAGAAATAGTTCAGAGCTTTTTGCCAGAATTTTTCTATTTTTTATATAAGATAAAATGGTGTGAAGTGACACTACATATGGCAAAAAATGCTGAAATTGTCATGCATGGCTCAAAGTAAGTGTGCTAATCTATGGATGCATCTCTACTGTAACTACTGTGACTACTGGACAGAGCAACAGGTGAAATAACAGTTTAAATTTACTTAACAATGGCAGAAAAAGAATATGAGTATTAAAAGCCTGTCACATAAGACCATTACAACAAACTTCAGCTTTCATTGATCCTTTTTGCATTTACTTAGCAAGGGAGTTTATAAAGTTACATTAAAATAAAATGCTTTTTTCTTTACATGCTAAATCCCAAACCTATAACCTTCACACTTTATTGTGTCTTTATTTTTTTAGTTAGAGATCAAAATTTCAGACTGCCTTCCATAATTGCTAACATGCCCCACATTTTCCCACACAAATACAGTCTTTACCCCACATTTAGTTTGTAGGGATCTGGTCACCCTAGATATTGAATGTGTATGTGATGCATGGATTTCAAAGTACAAATTAGATAATCAGTACAGTTTTTATTTCCTTTGATAGGTACTTGGAGTATTGAAATTAAGAGATAGAAGTAGCAGCCCATACAAGGTTGTGTATTAACTTATAGCCTTTTTCCCTGTTAGCACGTTAAAAATGAATTACCCCCTCAGTTTCCGAGAAGTTAGTTCTTTATAATGGGGTTTTTGTTTGTGTTTTGACACTGTTTTGTGTTTTTCAGGTTGGATCTGTCCAACTGTTCACTAACATGCGTGCAGGATCTTCAGGCAGCATCAGCAGCTTTGATGATGTAAGAATGAAAAATACAGTTTCACACATTTTTGCACAATTAATAGAATTGTGTGCACACAAAATAACAGGAAATAATGCTTAGGCACATCCTCAGTGATTATAAGGTTAATTTTAAGACAAAGCACAAGAACCAGTGTCATCACCACTGCATATTTTACATTTTGCAGAATAAATTGTTGTAAATGCCAATAATGCTGCACTTAGAATGACATACAGCACTTACCCAGGCTATTCCTCAGAATGATCATCATGTTGTTAAGAACATTCTTTGGCAGCAGGAATTTAGGAAACTTTCTATTTCTGGCCACACATTAGCGCTTTCTTCTGGCAACCACTACAATTCTTTACACAACAAATAGAGAAAAAACAAATAAGCACCACATGACTACTTAACAATGACTATGCCTTGTGATTTTTTAAAAAAAACATCCATGTGGTAGCTTTTGTGTTTGCCCTTCTAAATGCATTCAACCCATAAATGTTTATATTACAGAGACCTCTCGCTCAATCCCATTGTCACCATCAATGATACAGCATTTCAGGGATTCAGTAAGTTAAACTACATGTAAGTATTCCGCATAAAAACCCAATCTGAAGCTTAAATTATGACATTCTCTTCACCATATGATTTTTATCATTTTTTTCTATTTTCATTTCATATCTGTAGAATTTTGCCACAAAATATAACTTGTCCAGGAGGTAACACTTCTTGGGAAAAGGTGGACATCAAGGCGGGAAACCGCCTTTGTGAAGGCCAGCGGAATATGTGCAATGAGACTGGACAAATGTGTTAAGTTCACAACTTCTATTTTGACACATGGCTCATAAAACTGCTGTTGTCATCTTGTAATGCACAACATTTTTTAATAAATATTGGTAATCCACAGCCATGAACTGTCCAGAAAACTCCCTCTGTGCCCCCTTTGGCCCTGGCTTCTTTGAGTGCAGCTGCGCAGACAACTTTCATGGATACAAGTGTCTTCGTGAGGTTGGTTCTACAAGTACCTTTATGTGAATCATCTTTTGTTGCTAAGCTTTTTGATTATTAAAAGTTGTGCATTTGTTAAAAATGTCAATAGGGGGAGTTCCCTACTCTGAAGGTGTTTGGACCTCTTGCAGCATCTACTGTTGTGATCTCTTTTCTTCTGTGGGCCACCCAAAGGCGTAAGGCCAAGTCACTCTGAGGCTGAATTCTGGTCGATTGGTTTTAATTTGAAACTGACTTTTCTGAAAGGGAAACTACTAATGGGAAAAATCCTGAGGTGATGCAGGGTTCTTTTTTTCATGAATTTTGCATATTTTTGTGTGGCAGCTGTATTTTATTTCAGGGAAATTTAAACATTTTGATTTCAAGCTGTTTTAGTGCAATTTAAAAGGAAGGGTTTGCTACACATTAAAATGTTACTTTTGTCAGGAGTAATCACTATTAATATGGTATTTGTATTTTTAAATGTAGTTAACTGACAGTGTATTATAATAAAGGTAAAACCCCATGGTTTACAAAATTCTTCAGATATACTGGTTTTAAATGTATACATAAACACTTACTTTACACCTGGAAGCAGGTTTGGGTACCAATTCAATGCATGCACCTTATACTTTACTCATAGAAAAGACTGTTTCATTTGACATCAATTCTGATATGAATCATAAACACTGCAAGCGTAATTGAGTTTTTCAATGTGCACCTTAGGAGTGATTTTAATAACTTTTTTTCAAGTTAGCAGTCCAGGGACACAAAATGTTCATATATTCCACAACAAAACATTGTTTTTGATGTTTCTGTGTTATTTTCAGGGTCTTATAACATTATTTTTATATTTCAGATGAAATAAAAAAATGTGGAAGATCCCATTATATTCCCACCCTTTTAGATTTTGCATGTAGTAAATGTCTTAATGTTAATGGGCAAGTTATGTTAATGTTTTTCTTAAGAGATTCAGGGTTCTATTAAAGTAGTACATCTTTTTCAATGCTTCAGGTGTCATGTTTACATTATGCATATACAGGATTAAATATGTTAAAACGGATTTTAATACTGTTAAAAGGTCCTCCTACAGGCAAATTCAATAATGAAGGACAGTCCTAACTGCTCTGTTCAAGGCATGGCTAAATAATAACTTGACTTAAATGTCTGAATGCGAATGCCATGACTTGACTAGTGTAATAACTGATACATGATTCCTTTAAAGAAAAAGTGTGCTTCTGGTCTCCAGAAAGTTTGTGTATTCAGCTTAAGTTTGTACTAATATGAAAGCATTGGGAACATAAACTCAGAATTGCTTTACCAAAAAATGTACTAGCTGGTTTTCTTTTTTCTTCAATTAAAAACTAACTTTATGAGAGCCATAACATGCATCTGGGAGTCTTCAGCTCTAACTGTAATTAGGAACATTTTTCTGTTTAGTTTCATATTGCATGCCATGGTTGACAACCAGTGTCGTGTAAAGCTCAGCGGGTACTGCTCTGACTACGTGTCCTGTTGTTAAACAGTGGATCCTATAATATACAATATTTTGTCTTTTACCAGAACCCACCTTCTTGTCACATCAGTCTAGGAAATAAATCTCTAATTATCCAATACTAGGATAAAACACACATGGACTCAATTTAAAAAGCATATGCCATTTCAGATATATATTTATTGCATGCTAAAAGCACAATATGTTGTGATGTGTGCAAGCATCTGTGCACACAAACTCAGAACCAGCCTAATGGCTGATGTGAGTTGTTCACTGGTCCACATTTTTGACTCGCAGCACTACAGGGACAGAGGTGCAAGGAATCATCCCGAGCTCTGTAATGACTAGATCTACAAAATCAGGCGGTGTCACATCATACACCAAGTTGAGCAGGCCAAGAGAGGGTACTTCCTGCCACTCCTCCAGTTGAGTCTTTCCTTTACGGGTTACAATAAGGTCATCAGGGTCATCTAGAAAGGAAAAATGAAGATGAACAGAATTAGAGCTGAAAAGATCAATTATCACAACACTTTAAAGAAACAGACCTTTATATGTCTAACTTAACTTAAATCTGCTACTGAATACTTTCCATACCAAGTTCATTAGATACGAAGGAATCTGTCTGCACCCGCTCACAGAACTTGTAGGTCTCACAACACACCAGCACAGGCACATTAAAGGCTTTGGCCACCAGAGCTATCTGTGATGTCCCCACTCGAGACATGACGTAACCATTGGCCAGCAAAGCGTGAGCACCAAGGAAAACCTTTGACACCTAGAAAAAAAAAGAAATTTAATGAGCTTAGAGCTGAATCTTTTGGCTTTTCCCTCATCAACAAACTGCTGTAATGTAACAATATCAATGCTTTGCTCAGTCCACTGTGGCTTCATGATTACCTCTGGAAGGATGTAGGAGACAGCAGAGATAAGAACGTAGGTGCAGCTGATGCCTCTCTGGACCAAGCGCCTCAGGGCCTCCCTGCCCTCCAGCCGAGGCCTGCTGTCCACCACGATGACGCGGAACTTCCTGTTTTTCTCAAAGGCCTCACACAGAATGTGGTTGACCAGCGAAGAGCTGACAGGAAAAATGAGAGGAACATTCGATGACTTATTGTTAGAAGAAATTGCGAAAGGAAGGTCAGACAAGACGACAACAGGGAAGCGAAAGTGTTAAGAACAAAATATTCAGCAATGCAAGGAACAATGGAATTAACAGCGCAAACTAAACATGTTGACAGGCAGGATTTTGATTTGGTACATTATGTCAGCTTTTAGTGACTTACCATCCATAAACAAGGATGACGTCTCCATCACTGATCTTTTCTATGGCACACTTGGCAATAGCTACAGCAGCGAGAATGATTTTCTCATTAATGTAGCATTCAATACAGCTGAGCAGTTTGCTCTTTGCCTAGAAAGACAAGGACATGCATGAGTTGTGAAGTATTAAAATATAATTTCAAAAAGTCACTATTTAAACAGATTATATGAATTTGGTGTAAGAACTGACTAAATTATAGTTTACAACGTGTGCTACTAACCTCCTCTTCTTTACATTGACTTGGAATATTGGAGATCTCTTTCTTTATGTATTTGATTGCGTTACCCATGCTGGCTGACAGAGGGCGACATTGATTCAAAAAACTGAAATAAAAACAAGTAACAGGAATCATTTAATGCATTTAACTGTTAAACCACAAATGTAACAGTACTTAAAGATAATACACAAGTTGTGTAACCTATTCTGGTTAGGATCCTGCAAGAAACATAGATAAATTACTAAAGTCACTACATTTTTTTTCCATTACCTGATATAAGGTTTTAGCTTGTTGACCAAGTCTCTTGATAGCTCCTCATTTGGAGGTGTAGTATAGTCCCTTATTACCTGAAGGGGAAAATGCAATACTTAAAAATGTGTCCACAATAAAAATCCTCACCGTAAAAGTGCACTCACCAGCCACTTAATTAGATACAGCTGTTCAATTGCTCCTTAATGCAAATATCTAATCAGCCAAACACGTGGCAATAACTTATTGATATTTAGGCATGTAGACATGGTCAAGACGACCTGCTGAAGTTCAAACTGAGCATCAGAATGGAGAAGTAAGGTGCTGACGGGTAGGCAACAGTAACTCAAATAACCACTTGTTACCACAAAGGCATACAGGGGAGCATCTCTGAATGCACAACATGTTGAACCTTGAAGCAGATGGGCTACAATTCATACAGGCTCACCAAAATTAGACCATAGAAGACTGGAAACACCTTACCTGGTCTGATGAGTCTCAATTTCTGCTGTAACATTTGGATGGTAGGGTCAGAATCTGGCGTAAACACCACGAAAGCACGTAATACATCCTACCTTGTATCAACAGCTCAGCATCAACATGTTGGTGGTGTAATGGTGTGGAGGATATTTTTTGGCATATTTTGAGCCCCTTAGTACCAACTGAGCATTTTAACGCCACAGCCTACCTGAGTATTGTTGCTGACCATGGCAATCTCTTTATGACCACAGTTTATCCATCCTATGATGCTTCCATCAGAACAACAGACCATGTCACTAAATTCAAATAATCTCCAACTGTTTTCTTGAACTAAAATCTCTTGGGAATGTTTCCAGCACCTTGCTAAATCTATGCCACAAAGAATTATGGCAGTTCTGAAGGCCAAAGGGAGTTAAATCCAGTACTAGCAAGGTTTATCTAATGAAGTGGCCAGTGAGTGTATGTAACAGATAACACTTAATTTTAGGCTATGAGGACTCTCCAATACTGGTTGACTTCTTTGAAGCTGACTGCAAACAGTCAAAGTGCCACTGTGTCAGTTTTTGTGCTGGAAAGGGAGGTCTGTGTTCTGCATGACCATACCTGTTTGAAGGCATGCAGCAGGGCAACAGAGCGAGCATTGGATCCCGCAACAATGCCCTGTGAATACTGCAGACCCAGTCTAACAATAGCAGGATGAATCACTGTGGAAGGAATGCTGCAAATCACAAAATAGTCAGTTAATAAGATTTAAGAGACTTGAGAGGTTATGATTTATAATTTGAAATATATGAATCAAATTTTTCTAAGGTGGTACAACCAATATATTCTAACATATGGTTCATAGCCAGTTTACCTGAGCTGCTGTGTTAGAGGAGCTTTGCGGCTGTACTGGTGGAGATGAGAAAACAGGCTGACTTTGTAACCATAATCTGAGCGAAGCGGGATCTGAAATGTAACACAGAGAACTTTTCACCAGATCAGAAACTTAAACTGAGTTAATGAGGTTAAAAAAGGAGTCACAGCTAAGCCCGGACAGTATTCATTAACAGTTACATCTGTGTGTTGAATTCAGTCGATATAGGGGAAACAAACCCTGTAAAATCATCGGATTGTTGGGGTTTTCCTTTTAACACTGTTTTATCTTTACCCTACAGTGTGAAGCGCCTCAAGGCGACTTTTGTTGTGAATCGGCGCTATATAAATAAAATTGAATTGAATT
>VUQH01035962.1:0-21861 GCA_015106775.1 Etroplus canarensis | reverse complement strand
ATGGTGGTTGCTCCATAGTTTAATAATGTTTCCATGATGTTACCAATTAACATCATGGCCTCGAGGCGACTTTTGTTGTGAATCGGCGCTATATAAATAAAATTGAATTGAATTGAATTAAAATTACAAATTCCAGTTAATTATTATAATTATTATCCCTGAAACTCAAGGTAAAAAATTAAACCACATGTTTACAATCTGTGACCTTATTTACTCAACCAAACATAATTTTGACACGCTGTGTCAAGAGCATGATGGATTGTAACCAAAGACCAGCACACAGCAAACAGCTCAGTGCTGTAGGTAGCACAGCAAACAAGACACATACTAAATTAAAATTACCAACACACCAGCAGTCTCCATGGAGGAGACAATTTTACATTCCTTTCTTTAACTTTGTAGTGACCAAGTGGTGATAGTGTTGGGTTAAGTTGGATTAAGCTAAAAAGTTAGCAAGCAAAAACCAGAAAAATGTTAATGGCACACATTTTGTAAAGTATGACCTTGAAGGCTTATACCTTTTTAGCAGCACTGTGCTCTGGTTTCTGAAAGAAATGTTGGGTATAATCACATGCAATCACAAGTGATGGTTACTGTATGCCAGGTTACAATGACTTAACCAAATATAGTTACCTCATTTTAGAGTTACTTGGCAAATACGAGATGTATGAAACTACATTACTGATTGTGACTTTTGTTTAATTAGAAATGTCTCAGATTTAACGAGTAAAAGCTTAGATTTTCAAAAGACTAACCATGCACCTGTAGGAGACACCATATGTCTGTCTAATGTAACGTGTTGTACACATACAAGCATTCATTTTTTTGTTCACTGAATAAGTTTACAATACTGTATGTTAGATCCATGCATATAAAATGGTTACTTAGAGGATCCAAGATTTGGAATTTTTTTTATAAACATTTGTCAAACTACATACATCTCTGATTCTAGTTTTAAAAGATATTTAGAATGAGACAGTTTATCTTGTGTATTCAGTGTGTCTTGAATAATCAAATCATGCTTTTAATTGTTAAGGGCCTTTAGAAGTTACACATAATGATGCTGACCTGCTGTCTTTCCAACTTCTTGGCAAGTTTCTTTAAAACATCTGGGTTGTCCACTTGAATGTGTTCTGGAAGCCTCTTCACCACTGAAAATACAAAGAGTGTTATGTTCTCTACAGTATGCTGATGAGCCAAAACATTAACACCAACTGGCCCTGCATGCTACTGGTTCTTTGGAAACTGCTAAACAGCTCTGATCACTGGCTTTACTGGTGCCATGTGATATCTAGCACCAAGGCATTGTTGATTGGAGTGGCCTCCAACCGATGTTGCTCCAGCATGTTGTCTAGTAGTAGTTTGGCCCTCCTACTACCACTGTTGGTGGGTATTTATCCCTGCTGACTGGGAGCACTCCACAGCTTTGCAGTTTCTTGAATGGTCCAACTGAAGCTTCTGGCCCTTGTCAAAGTTCCCATTTCTCTGATGGTTCAATTTATATATTATGGATCATGATGCTTACCATTGTTACAAGATAGTCATTGTTTTTTGCGTTAACTGTGAGAGGTTTTAGTGTTTTAGCTCAACAGTGCAGAGGTCAGATTAAAAAAAAGATGACTGTCAAGACTTCTATTAACTTTGTAGGTAGAGCAGGAGTACCTGGCTGCAGCTCGCTGGGTGGTGCTTTTGGTTTGCTTGTGGCAGCCTGCTGTCCTGCCTCACCCTTCTTGCCTTGTTTGCTGGCCCTCTCAGCCTCTTGCCGAGCTCTCCTCTCAGCTTTCATCTCTGCTTTAGTCTTTGTGGGCTTGTCTGCAGAAGTAGAAGCCTCTGATGCAGGCACGGAAACGGGTGCTGAAGCAGGCACTGCTGAAGGAGCTGAAAAAGACCAAAGCGACACAGATGTCAGTGAAAAGATAAATCACATTGTGCATTCAACTACAACAACAACTGGTGTTACCTTTCTGCACTTGGGGTTGTGCTGGAGGCTGGGATGGTGGAGCAGCTGAACTGACTGGCCTCTTTTCTTTCTCACTTTCCTGTGAAGCCTGGTCATCTCTTTTCTCTTTGTTTTTCTTCTGCTGTTTCTTTTCTTTCCTCAGTCGTTGCTTCTCCTCCTTGGTCAGCTCTTTGCCTTCACTCTGTCACAAGACAATGTCAGAAAGAGGTGTCAAAGAAAACCAAACAATTAAGGCAAATATTTACCCTCATAGAAGACTAATAAATTTCAAGAAAACACCAAGACTAACCTTTGCACGCTCAATTTCATTTTTCTTCTCAGGTCCACCTGTAAAACAAGCAATAAATGGTGATATTATGGCATTACTTAGCATTGTGATGTATTTATATTACTTTCTCACAGGGAGTGAGTGGTGATAGGGTGACTAGATCCCAACAAACTAAACATGGGACACAGAGTATGTTTGTGTGGGACAATGTGGAACATGTTACTAATCCTAAGTGGCATTTAGCATGTTAAGGACTTTTTATTAAAATGTAATCTTCCTATTTCCCAGGCTCAAAATGTAATCTTCCTAATTCCCCTCAAAGGAAATATAATAAGCATAAATGAAAGGTTTTTTTAAAAAAAAGTTTGAGGTGTGCTGGGGCAGCAGAATGAGAGCAGCAGACAATAACAGACTCAACAAACTGATCTATCTAGGCCAATAATGTGGGTGTGGAGGTGACCCTCTGACTGTGGTGACAGAAAGGCTGTCCAAGTTAAGGACAATATTAGACAATCCTTCACACTCTCTCCATGATGTGCTGGACAGGCAAAGGAGCAAACTCAGCAGCAGACTCATTTCACCACAATGCACCACAGAACACCACAGGAAATCATTCCTACCTGTGGCCATCAAACTCCTAATCAAATTCCCACCTGTGGCCATTTCTTGTATATAGTACTGTTAACTTTGAGTGTTTATGTGACATTGCACTTTTTATATATATGTTTATAAATTTTCATTTTACTATCTTTTATGTTTATATCTAAAAGAGCATCTGTAATCTAAGCAACCACCCTCCAGGGAGCAATAAAGGATTCTGTTTCTGAAGTTTATTATTTATTCTCACACTGACCTCTTTTTTTAATCCTACTAACCATTAGAACTACTGTTATTTCAATAGCTGTTTTGTCTAGCACTCATTTGGCTTTCAGTGGTGAAGCATCCAACATCATCTTTTAGAACTAAAGGTTTCTTGTGAAACTCACAACTGATACAAAAACATGACAAAAACCCTCAACCACCTACCTTCCACCCAGCTCCCCCTGTTATTCAAGCAGAATTCCCTCTTATTTTTGTGAGTTTTCCTCATTCCACTGAAATCGGCAGAGCTTGCGACTGTGTGGTAATTTGTAACTTTCCCTGATTAGCAGAGTATTAGACTGGCTAACCTTACCTTGACTATAATGAAAAGTCTGCACTGCTTTCTTCACTTGCACTGGTTGAAAGCCAGACAAGAATAATGCAAGTCCTGCAGAGTCAGCCAAGATGTGGGACAGGAGGACAAGAGGTAAAAATGCTGTGCAGTCCCACATGAAGAGGGACATCTGCTCTCCCTAGGCGGTGATAATAAGGATTGACTCTAGTTTGCATCATGTTTACGACAACAGTAACAAAAACTGGTACACTTGGATCATCTTCACAGCACAGTGTCAAGTGAAAACATACATATTCACCGACTCTGTACATTTAAAAACTACTCGAAAAGATGATGCAATACATTCACCACCATGTCTCCGGCAGCAGGACCGTTTAACTTAAACGAGATGCTAACGTTAGCAGCACTAGCATGTGGGAAATTAACTTTGCTACTGGCCAAAAATGAGTATTTCGCAATAAGGGCTATGATTATGAGAGACTCATTCGTAACGTACACCGCGAAGATATAGAAAATAGAAGGAAAATTAAATAACGTGCAGCTGTCAAACACTCTAAAACCCACCTGACACTCCACTATCAGCCATGTTTACGGTGCGGCTTCACTTCCTCTGCTGCTGTAGCAACTACAGCCTGAAAAAACATATACCGCCTCCCTGTGGCTGAACAGGTGTGCTTAGATCAGGGCAAACTTTACTGACAAAAGAACCATTTTAAGCAAATTACCAAGAAGTCTGTATGGAGCAGCAAAACGTATGAGCTTTATAACGCCCGCTTCTTTGAGATATCTTTTATATGTTCATCTTATTTAACGTTGAGAGTATCTCTTCTCTTCTCTTCTCTTCTCTTCTCTTCTCTTCTCTTCTCTTCTCTTCTCTTCTCTTCTCGATTGTGACACTGTCTGTTAGGTAAAAATGAGCATTTCAGCATTACTAATAGGTGTAATTAAATATTTTACCATATTTGATTAGGGTGACCAGATCCCAACAAACTAAATGCGGGACAAAGTGGGTGCTCATGTGGAATGTGTCGGACACATTACTTGTTCTGAAAAGCATGTGAAGGACTTTTTATGTTCCCTCACCAAGTAAATATCTTCATCTTCTTCTTTTGGCTGCTCCAGATCATCTGCCTCCATCTCACCTTATCCCTTGCATCTTCTTCTGTCCCTCTTCATGTCCTCCTTCACTGCTTCCATGAATCTTCTCTGTGATCTTCCTCTTTCCTCCTGTCTTGCAGCTCCATCTTCAGCATCCTTTGTCCAAAATATCCACTATCCCTCCTCTGAACATGTCCAAACCATCTCAGCCTTGCCTCTCTGACTTTGTCTCCAAGCTTCTCAACCTGAGCTGTCCCTCTGATGTACTCATTTCTAATCCTGTCCGTTCTGGTTACTCCCAACAAAAATCCCAACATCTTCAATTTTGCCATCTCCGGCTCTGCCTCTTGTCTTTTTGTCAGTGCCACCGTCTCCAAACCATACATCATAGCAGGTCTCACTACCATCTTTCTCCCCATTCCTATTCTCATGTATCTCCTTTAGCTCAGAAACAATTAGAACTATTGTTATTTCAGTAGTTGTTTTTTCTTGTAATCATTTGGGTTTCAGTGGGGAAGCATCTATCAACATCTTCTTGACCTGTAGATTTCTTATGAGAATCCCAAATTAACTGGCAAAACATGACAAAAACCCTCCAAGAATCACCTTCCATCAAGTTTTGCCCATTTATAGCAGGTGCAATTATTGTCATTTGTGGTAAGTTTTCCTCATATTCAATGAAAATGGGCAGAGCTTGTGACTTTGTGGTGACTTGTAGTTCATGACCGTAGGAGCAGCGTAGGCAGGAGAAGATAGTGACGTGTTAAGCAATGGGAGACCCATGATGACAGCCTTTCTTCACAGCCATTTAAAAAAAGGTGTCAATAAAAAGTCTTGACTTTTAAAAACTAGAGCCACTCATAATGTGGGACATTGTTTCAAAAAAATGGACAAAAATGCTGTGCAGTTTCATATAAAGGGGGACATCTGCTCACCCTACATCTGACTGTTCTTCAGCACACTATTTAGTTTTTTAGTAATTTAATTTTGCATTTTAATTACAACCAACAATGTTTCTGTTGGATTTATGGAATCATAGATCTATAATATCTAACACTGTTTACCAACAAAAAGTTGAACAATTGTGAAACTGAGGAAAAAATATCTATTAGTATGTATAGGCCTACTCTGAACCAGTATGGCAGGCCAAATTGAGTCCTACCAGAGTTTTTGCAGATGAATCAAACTAAACAGAGCCTATTTTATTAATAATTTCAAAAAAGAAACCTAAATAGCTTTAAATATGGTAAAAGTAAATGAAAAATGTTAACAATTCATTTTTCATTTTTATTTTGACTAAAGTCCAGCAGCAGGTCAAGCATGCTAGTAAGACGGCTATGATGGCAGTGAAAGCATGAAAAATGTCCAGCACTGGTAAATTATATTTTTTTTTTCTAAAACTTATGTTTTTGTTTTTGGCAACCACAGGGGTACTCAGGACTAGCCATTTATGTGACGATAAATTTCATATTCATCTAGTTTTCTGCCAAAGCCTGAGAGAGCCACTGAAGAGGGCAAAAGAGCCTCATGTGGA
Organism: Etroplus canarensis; assembly: GCA_015106775.1. Lineage (NCBI taxonomy): Eukaryota > Metazoa > Chordata > Actinopteri > Cichliformes > Cichlidae > Etroplus > Etroplus canarensis. The sequence goes on along the minus strand of VUQH01035962.1, from coordinate 15,845 downwards.
GCAATAGGTTTGAGACCCCTGGCTTAGACAGAGATAGATCTGTAATAGGAATGCAAAAAATATAGCAGAAAATCTGAAAAAATACAGTGGATAATCTAAAATACAGATTCAAAAGAAAAAAATATAGCAAATAGCCCTCCTGAGAAGCTGTGGAGAAGGAGGCAGATGTTGCTCATTATAGGCTGCAATTTATTCTGTATTTGTCTGCCTACTATAGCTTCCAGGGAGTCGACGTTCCTGCCAGGTACATCACTGGCCTCCTTGACCAGCTTTTCCAGGCGCCTGCTGTTCTGGCTTATGAGTGTGTAGTGCAGCCATGGGTGATTTTCCAACTGGTGTTAAAATTTGAACAAAGTTTTAATGTTTTTATTTGAGCTGCTGTTTGGAAGGGATACATATAAGCTAAAACATCAAAAACTCTAATGCACCCACTTTTTAAATATATTAGGATGCCTTTATTCTCATGGCATGGTTAAGATGGAGTTCTTTGATGTGTTAGCATTTAAGTTTATTGGAATTTGACATAATGAACTCTTACCCAATTACTTTTTGTGCCACAGCGGATCATCTGCCTTCATCTCACCCTATTCTTGTGTCCTCTTCTGTCACATCAACCTTCTGCATGTCCTCCTTCATTACATCTATGGTGTTCCTCTTTTCCTCCTGCCTGGCAGCTCCATTTTCAACGTCCTTTGTCCAGTATCCACCATTCCTCCTCTGCACATATTCAACCCATCTCTTACTTTATCTCCAAATTAGGAACAGCATGGTGGAACAGTGGTTAGCATTCTTGTCTTACAACAAGAAGATCCTGGGTTCAAACCCAGGTAGTGTCCTTCTCTATTGAGCTTGCATGTCCTCCCTGTGTTTGTGCAGTTGTTTCTCTTACCATCAAAGACATGCTAAGTTAATGTTACCTGTGTCAGCCCAGGACACTCTTGCAAGAGTTTCACTTGGTTGAATAAAATTAAAAACTGCTCAACCTGGGCTGTCACTCTGATGTACTCATTTCTAATACTATCCATCCTGGTCACTCCCAGTGAAAATTTCAGCCACTTCACCTTCTGTGTTGTAATCTGTGCCACTGTCTCCAAACCATACATCATAGCAAGTCTCACTGCCACATTGTAAACTTTCCCTTCTACTCTTGCTGTTATCCTTCTGTCATAAAGAACGCTTGACATTTGTCTCCGCCCACTCCACACTGCCTGCACTCTTCCTCACTTCTCTTGTCCTCTGTCTGTTGCTTTGGATTGTTGACAACTTGGAGATTAAAAAAATAAATATCAAATTTTCTTTCATCACATGTGTATTTTTCTTTTCCCTTTTTCCTACTTTTTCACTTTAGGGGAATGTGTAAGTATAATATATACTGTGGGGCAAATATTTATTTACGCTTAAATTTGCTGGTTTCAACACACAGCTTGGAGTGAAAAGATCACTAGAAAAGGGTTTGCAATGCTGATCACACAAGGGGACTGTTTCCTTGTATGTTTATGTGCATTTTCATAGTTAGAGGACCTTCTCTTAAGATATTTACTTTAATCATCCCCTAATGGGGAAATTACAACCAAATCTTAACACTTTCGTTGTTACGGGCACGGGCTTTGTCGAACATGTAGTTCTGAACGACTCACACACACAAAGAACTAGTGACATGCAGTGGTGAGAGGTGAGAGACACAAGGCAGCCAATTACAGGACCCAAGGAGCACTGTGGGGATTGGGTGCCTTGGCAGTGCTCGGGGTGAACCAGCTCCTCTCCAGGCCTCCGGTGTGCCCTCATACGTAAGTCCTTGGTGGGTCCTGAATTTTTGACCTCTGATCTCCACAGGCAGGCTTCGAGCCGGTGCTGCTCAGCAGCCTCTGGTTCCCAGACAGTCATCAACAGACCGAGCCCCTGCCGCCTATTTTCTTTAAATGGAGACAACTGAAGTGCTGGCGCTACAGTACCTTGCAAAAATATTCATACCCCTTAAACTTTTCCACGTTTTATCACGTTACAACCAGAAACATAAATATATTTTATTGGGATTTTATATTATACATTAACACAAAGTAGTGTATAATTGTGGAGTGGAAATGAAATAATTAATGGTTTTCAAAATTTTTACAAATAAAATCTGAAAAGTGCGGCATGCATATGTATTCAGCCCCCCTGAGTCAATACTTTGTAGAACCACCTTTCACTGCAGTTACAGCTGCAAGTCTTTTGGGGTACACTACAGCTCAAAAATTTGGGATCACGTGTGAATTTCATTGTTTTCCAAAGAAAATCACATTTTCATGCAATTCACAAAGAATTGTATCCATTTCACTAAGAGTTTTATCAGTTTCAGAAACAATTAATATTAATCAGATGGGTTTTTTTTGAAAAAAAGAATTATCTACATTTTTGCATAGAGGCCTATTATCAGCAGCTCTCAGTCCTCTGGATTAATCATCTGGTTTTGGCTGTTAATCCATGTTAACAGTTTTATAGGGCTAATTGATTATTAGAAAAGCCTTTTGCAATTGTGTTGCACAGATGAAAACGGTTGTACTAAGGCAGTTAAAAAAAGGGATCATGGTATTCTTTAGGTTAGTTTAGCATCCCGAATGGACCCCCTCCAGTTTGCCTACCAGCCCCAACTTGGAGTTGAGGAAGCCCTTATCTACCTGGTCAACCACATCTACACTAAGCTGGACAAGGCACTGAGCACAGCGAGGGTCATATTTTTTGAATTCTCCAGTGCATGCAACACCATCAGTCAGGCTCTACTGGGTGAGAAGCTGTCAGTGATGCAGGTGGATGCCTCCCTTGCGGCCTGGATTATTGACTACCTGACTGGCAAACCACAGTATGTGCATCTGTTGCACTTTGTGTCAGACTGTGTGGTCAGCAATACCAGAACCCTGCAAGGGATTGTTCTCTCTCCCTTTCTCTTCACCCTCTACACCACAGACTTTAGCTAACGCACTTTCCACCTTCAGTGTTTTCTGATGACTCTGCAGTGCATTGTGTAACCCACAACTAAATTTTTGCATTGTGACACAGTGCAGTCATCAGGCAGGCTACATTCCCCTGGCATTCATCAAATGCATGCTCTTCCATCAGACTGCCAGATGGAGAAGCATGATTATCCACTCCATAGAACACATTTCCACTGCTCCACAGTCCAGTGGCAGTGTACTTTACACCACTCCATCTGATGCTTGGCATTGTACTTGGTGATCTAAGACTTGTATGCAGCTGCTTAGCCATGGAACCCCATGCCATGAAGCTCCGAGCATACGGTTTTTGTGCTGATGTTAAAACCAGAAGAATTTGGAACTCTTTAGATACTGAGTCAGCAGAGTGCTGACGACTTTTACACATTTATGCGTCTCAGCACTCAGTGACCCCTCTCAGTAACTTCACATAGTCTGCCACTTTGTGGCTGGGATGCTGTGGTTCCTAAATGGTTACATTTTGCAAATAATACCACTTACATTTAATTGTTAAATATCTAGGACGGAAGAAATTTCACAAATTAACTTGCTGCTACGGTGGCATCCTACACTCAAAGCGAGCTCTTTAGAACAGTCAATTCTTTCACAAATGTTTGTAAAGGCAGACTGCATGGCTAGGTGCTTGATTTTATACACCTGTGGCAATGAAACAACTGAATTTAGTGATTAAGAAGTATGACCCAATATGTTTGTTCATAGAGTGTATTATTCACCATAAAATAAAAGAAGAGTCATGATAGATTTTATTGCCTCACATTGCAGGAAATTTGGAGCAGGTTTTGACTCATGCTGCATTCATAAAATGTTTCCACATACATAAATACCTGAAGATATAATGACAATATGCAGCAAAAGTGACATGATTGTAAATAGATCACAGACCTGCGGTATGATACAGACAAGCACAGAAATGTGGTTCAACTGTAAAATATTCAGCCACTAATAAATACAAAAATAGCTTTGTTGGTTTTTTTTACCACTGTATCCACATTCCATCATTTAAATATTTCCTTGAAGTTGGGATAAAAACATTTCTAAATCTATTCAATCAAAACAGTAAAACTTCCTAAACCCTTGCTATTGTGCATAGAATTTAATAGTGCAGCATTATTAGACTGTTGGCTTGCCTTAGCACAGTCCATCAGTACAGTAAATACTCTGAAGGCATGAATACTGTCTACACCTATAACAGAAAGCATCATGGCTAAAAACAGCATATTACTGTATACATCATGAGTGCTATCCAAGGTACTGAATTCTCTAAACTGGTCTGTAATAATATCTTTCCCTATCTATTTTTCAGTCAGGATCATTCACTGTTACTGTCCTGCGACAACTGCACTCCTTTTCTAACTAAACAATGTACTAATTTATAATTTATTACCATTTTAGACCTTTTACAAACCACTAAATGAAATATAAGTCATCATATTCTGGGTAAGAGGTAGTTATGTCTATTGCGGAATATGGTGGATTACTTCTGGTTTACTTAGTGTAAATGTAGAAAAATTAGGCTGTAAATTTTCTACCCAAAATATGAAAAAATCCTTCACTCAGTCATTTTAAAATGGATTTAAAGCAAATCAGAAGAATGGAAATTCCATGCTGTACATAGTCATTGGTCTTTTATTTGGTTTTTAATCACATCATTATAAATAATCAATACCAAGCTACTTAGGAAATTTCACATTCAATCTATTTCTTAAAATCTATCTTTCACACCACCTCCAGAGTAAGCAGCATTACTCCACAATTCCACTTTTTCTTCCACTCCCAACCGGTGTCTGCTGACTGAATTCACGGCGCAGTAGCTGGTTGAAGGGGACCAAACCTCACAGAAACACCTGACTTGGTTCCGTTTGACCAGCCACAGCAAGGTGTGTTGCTTCAGCTGCAAGAGGCAGAGCAAGCGAGAGGAAGAGAGCAGGAGGAAGTCAAAAAGGAAAGCTACAGGGGTAAATGTCGCAGAGAAGGAGGGACATGAAGAAGAAGAAAGATGAAATACAGAAGATGGGCATCATCTGCAAGCAGTCAGGCTGTTGAGTCTTCTTCAGTCTTACCTGCTGGAACACACAGAGAGAAAAGGAAATGTTATAACATATGAACAAGTGCTTCTGTGTTACCAAGCAGATAGTTCCTATTTAGAAGTTTGGGAACTCTGACAGCTGGTGACATCTCTCTGTTTCCTTCCAAATCCAGCCTACAGCAACGAACTTTCACCCCCTGTGACAGCTCTGCATCCCTGCCCTTCCCTCCCCTCTTCCTTTTTTGAGAGTTCTGTGGTTGCTATAATGGGTGACAGCTGTGCTCTGTCAATCCTCCTTGACTGTCAGCAGTTGGGGAAGGGCAGGAATTTTTCAACAAGTCCCTGAGACCCGATCAGTGGCCCTGGGAGTAATGCTAACTGCACACGTGCCTGAGCTGAAGGAGAGGCAATAGGCCTTTCACCTGTTGTCCTGCCACACACATATACACACACACTCATGTTCATGAACCCTGACATCCCCCTCCCATAAAACAGACAAAGACACTCTCACAATTTTCTGAATGAAGAAAAGTTAAAGAATAAGATCAAAAATGTATCTTCTCTCAAATGTAGTTGATGCTCAAGTCCTCTTGAAACCACACACTTCCTTACATTCCATAAGTGGCGTATTAATATGGGGATATAAGGAAGCATGTCCTCACAAGGGACAACAACTGGATTCACCGCTCCTTGGACACAAAGCACCCTTTCATAGCCACGCATGAGGAGTAGTGGGAACAACCGGCTTAACAGTGGTTAACTGTGATAGAGTGAGTGAAGAAAAATAGACCTAAAGTGACACATAATAGTGACTTCTATTATTTCCAAAAACTATAGAATTAATGAAGTTTTATTGACATAGGGAGGAACTTCATTTTTAATTTTTGTGTTTTTTTGTTTGACTGTTTAAAAATCATCATACAAGTAACAACTAGGACTTTCCAATACTAAAAGAAAAATACATCCACTAGTGATGTTGCCAGATGCCAGACCCTTCAGCTCTTTGATGGGTAATGCCAGTGTCATGATGCTGAACTGTGTTTAAATAACTCTGGTGGGTGAGGCAAATACTGACTCCCGTCAAACAAAGGTCATCATCCTCTTTATTTCCTAAACATCATGTCATGCCAAGTCAATATGATACGAGCAGTTGTGTCCAGTGACCCTTAAGAATGGAAACAATTCCATTAATTTTAAAAGGGAATCTTGAAAAAAAAAATACATTGAGCAGATTTTAAATATGTTTTACTCACCTTCGTGGAACTGCTTGTGCCTCCTCTTGTGGTTTTCTTGAGGTGAGTATTGGGGTGTAGATAGAGGCCACAGTCCACCTTTCCTTCACAATTACTAGTGGTGACTTCCTTGATAGATATAAACAAGGCTATACCAACCAGCCCAGAACCAAAAGGCCATTAGACTTGCTCATATACTGTAATTAGACTAGGATGGCTCCTCTGAGAGACACTAAATTTCCTGATTCTTTCCTGTATCACATCGCAGCTTCCCTTTGGCTGATAGAAGTAACTGCCATGTTGTGTTGTGTCTACAGTAAAACCAAGATAAAACATTTCACATCTGATTTGACATCTGATAAATAAATGAAACTGAAATAACACAAAACACACCTACCCATTCTGAAACTACATGTTACTTTTTCACTTTCAAAAACACTGTATACTCTGGATTTAATCAATCAATCTCCAAAAACTACATCCAAAACCAATTTTCAACTGTTTAAAAACACACAAACCTCAAACAAACCTTACTCCTTATCCCTGAAGTTGTCTTCTGCTTTTTATCCACCCATCACAGCCAAACTCATCAAACTAACCCTCCACTTTCTGAAAACCACTCCCCAACTTCACCCTTCTCCTCTCCTCTCTTCACCCTCAGCTCTCCTGTGATCACTCATCCTCCTCTGTATATGGCCAGTGGATTGTGCCCACACCAGGCCTTGCAGATCGGCCTTTTCTATGCCTGTAGGAGCAGCCCCCTCCAATGCGGCCTCCCACCTGTTAGTGTCCTTTAGAAGCCCGGGCCTCTCCTGCGCCTCCTGTCCGGCCCAATCAGGGCCCTGACAGGGGGGAGCCAGCCTGTGAAATCACACCTCTCAGCTGTTCACACTGGGCTAGAGACACCCTACACCCCTGCCGTTCCTCTGTTCAGGCCCCCACCCCACCCTGCCTCTATTTTACACTGACTCTCAATGGCTCCTTTTTGGATAAAAAAAAAGGAAAAGGGGCTACAAGGAGAAACAAGGAAGCAACTGCAAGAGGGGCGTGTTTTACTGGGTTTGGGGCTACAGTAAGAGCAGCAGCTAGAGCAGGCCCTGAGTCACAGCTGAAACCAAGGTTGAGTTTCATCCCTCTTTGGTTTCTTAGCTTCACTTTAGCTTCACCATATCATTTACAGTAGAGGAAAAAGTGACGTTCATGGTTATCGAGTTATTGAAATGGCATTTCAAACCGTTCTATGTGATAATTTAGATCACTGAAATAAGTATCTTTGTGAGACATCATGTGATGCCTCTACTTGCTTCACAGTGCACCAAATGTGGCAAGTTCTTTGAGAAATTATAATGTAAATTTCTATCTGTGAAGAACAGCCAATGATATGTAAGGCGTGTGAATAAGCTATATGGGTGTTCTTGTGGCATCATAAAAACAGGTAATAAATTCTTCAGTGGCCACAAAGTGACCACTCTGCCACCATGACATTTATAAGACAAAAATCAGTGTAAAATAAGTTACTTTTAAAGGCAAAAATCCAAAGGAAATGTCGAAAAAGGGGAAAGAACTATACTGTCAACAATTCAGTGAGTAAGAATATGACTTTTCTCTGGATATGTGCTGTTATATAGAATTGCAGGTCTGAAGGTATGACAGTTCTGAAGCATCTGTGTGATCATGCAGTGATTACCAGTACCGTTGAGGCAAACGGGCCGAGCTCAGAGGGTTCATTTTCCTCTGCAGCAAGCACAAGCTGCTCCACTAAGGTCAACACCTGTGTTCTAAAATCAGCGCTGGGGTTGGGTGTGATAGGAACCCGGGCCTCATTCACAGAAAGCTCGAGCTCAGAGAGAGGGGCTTATATTGAAACCTAATGCTCTCGCTATTTTCGAGGCACTCGCCATCCACAAATAGCAACTCCACTGCATCTTTGTGGCTCCTGTTTTTTCTCCACCACAGGATGTTGTCTAAATTCGACAGTTGTTCAATATTTCCCATGGCCCCGAGCCAGGGTGTATCACAAATGCAACATTTCCACTAATGTTAGCTATGCAGTACGGCCTTGCTCATTATATCTGAGCGCTTGGAACATCAGATGACTTTTGTTGCTGAGTGGATTCTTGGTCGCTCACACCGGACACAATGGTAAAGACACAAATCATAATCCTTCTGTTCCTCTTTGTGGGACAGCTGATCACTGTCACATACTGGCTCATTGGTCGGGGATTTGCCAGCAAACAGACTTTCATCTAATCATCTGTTTCTCCTTCATCATGTGTCATGCATCATGCAAAAGAGCTCATCTTACTCTAATTTTTTTTCATCTGTCTTCACCTCTTCTGTTTCATTTATTTAGCTTCCAAACATCAGACATGAGATCATCTACAAATTTGAACTAATCCTTTAAAAACACTCTAGACACTCCCACTGAAGCATAAGATTTTTAATTTCTTTTACAAATGTACTAAGTCACTTTAAAGAACAATTAGGCCAGCATGGGGTAAGACAGCACAGGAGCTGAGTGGCTGAGCTGCATGTTATCTACAAATTGGGCCAGTGAGGTTATTTTTAACTACTGTTCACATACCGGGGCCCCCGTTTGCTAATCACTTTGTTCCCCTCTGTCATACCCATTTGCCCTGCTGCCAGTGTCCCACTGCTTCTGGGGAGGTCACAACACACTTCTCTTGGCAGGAGGAAATAATTTCCCTCAGGACAGCACATAGGAGTTTGAATGACGAATCTCAGAGCAGTATCTTCAACGGTGGATAACATGGAATTCTATTGGTATAAATAAACTGGCAGCTGACACCAGACCAGGTCTAGCACATGCACAGGATACAAAAACCTCACAGAGTGACCCCTCTTTTAGAAGGAAACCCCCTGTAGGAGGTGGAGGGTTAACAAATTACTTAAAATTATGACTTGTACTTGTATTTGAGATATTAAAGAGCAGCATTATGATCACAAATATACCTCAAAGTTTCAAAAAAGTTAGTTTTAATAATGAATAAAAAGAAGTGTACATGTTTTATGTATTCTAAAGGCGCTCTAAAAGATTAGGAGTGGCTGCTTAATCCTGACAGCAGTACAACAGTACTGTTCTGCTGACTCATTATGTGGTCTGATATTAATTCCACTCTCTGTCCTTCCCTGGGCACAACAGTTGCCAGGACTGAGGTTGACACAGCTGCTGAAGGGAGCCCAGTCCATGTGGTGAAGCAATGGAGCAGAAAGGTCAAAGGTCGGCAGAATTTATGCTGAAAGAGGGAACAGGTGATGATGAGGTGAAGGAAACTAACTCCCGTGATTTACAGAAGAGACAGAAGGATTTAGACGGACACTTTGAGGTTGTGAGAATTAGGACTGAGGAAGTACAGTAGCAGCAGTGATAGAGCGATGACCTTCTCTAATTAGGCATTTGGTTACAACTCAGCAAACAATTTTACATGAATTTAACTGATAAAAACAAAAAGCTAAAACATTGTATGTAGTCAAACACATTTCCTCTCTAGAGATTACTTTTGATGTGGCACCCTTATTAGGCTCCAGTCTGTTACTGAAGCCACCCAAAGGCGCTAAAACAGGAAACACGTCCCAGACTTTTCTCACCAAACAAGCAATTAGGACATGAAAAGGTTCAGAGTGTTGTACTAGAGCTTGTGGCACCCTAAATGGCTCTGTTGTAATAGTCAGTGGTGACAGGTGAGGTGAGATTGCAGACCATACTGGACAAATTATTCTCTAATTAAGTACACTTTTATTAAGCATTCACTGTGAAAACCATGTACCAGCATGAGAGAATGTTTAGAGTACTTAATTACATAGCTCTTGATTGCAATAACATTCTCAAATGACTTCACAGGTTGTGCCATCTAACTGCTATTTAAAATTTTAGTGTTTATTGGTTTTAGAATACAGCACTAGAGAGTTTTGTAAATAATAACTGGCAATCACTTCATAAATGTCTCACATCATAGCGGAAGCCCAATACTTGGTGATGGAAAGTAACTGGCACCTTCGCTTTTCCTATGTATTGACATACAATATGTGTGTATTAATAGTACAGCAAACTGCAGATCCATATTAAGATAGTGATTACTGTGTACAAGCTGTAAGAACTTTCAATTACATTTTTGATGCAGTAAGTGTGCCTTTCGGCTGCTCCCTTGTATTCTCCACCAAGGGTTTGCCACAGCGGATTAATCCGCATAAGATGCAGTAAATTTTTACTAAGTATTGTGTGCATTATTGGTTTACACATTTGCCTTACAAGCAAAAGGTCCCTGGTTCAATTCCAGGTGGGGACACAAGCCCCTCTCACCATGGAGGGTTGCGTCACAAAGGGCATCTGGCGCAAAACCTCTGCCAAATTACCAGTGCAGCTCAATCTGCTGTGACGACCCCTTAGGGGAAATAAAAAGGAGCAGCCCAAGGTACACTGGATTGAGAAATGTCTCACTGTAATGGTTAATGTGAAGGAAGATATAAACAGTGCCTTTGTTTAGGCCCTTAATTTCCTCAGGAAATTTCCTGAAAATACCTATTAATGTTCAAAAAATTGATAGATTTTTTTTTGCTGAATTTATAACATAGAAAATCATAACCATATAACTTGCACCTTCTTGTCCATGTACAGCTACTAACAATATAAACAAACTTACAGTATTTTATAAAGTACTGAGCAATGAAAGAAAATCTAACTTAAATAGCACATTTTTATTCCAGGTTGAACCCCAATGTGTGACCTACTGTTGAAGATGAAACAAGCAAATGACTTAAAAAAACATTACTAAGAATTACTAAGAACAGAAATCACCAATAAGTTGAGAAGCTTGGAGATAAAGTCAGAGAGGAAAGGCTGAGATGGTCTGGACATGTTCAAAGGAGGGATAGTGGATATATTGGACAAAGGATGTTGAAGATGGAGCCATCAGGCAGAAGGAAAGAAGAAGACCAAAGAGAAAGTTCATGGATGTAGTGAAGGAGGACATGCATAGGGTTGGCGTGAGGGATAGGGTGAGATGGAGGCAGATGATCTGCTGTGGCGACCCCTAAAAGGAACAGCCAAAAGAAGAAGAAGAATAAGTAAAAAATAAAAACTGGAATTAATATAATAGTGATAAGAACAAAAAGTTTAAAACAACAATAGAAGTTAAAAAATACAACAATAAAAAAACAACAATATACTGACTAATAAAAGAAGCAGAAAGTAAACAAAATAATAATCGAAACTGGCAAATCAGATTTCTGAATGAAAGTCCTCATATAAGGCTACATGCAAGGTTTTACCAACAAAAACAAAGGCTCTTACGAAACATCATTTACACTCACTCATAAAACAGAAAGGAATCGTTCTATATGTAATTACATGCTGTAGACATTTCCATTTCAGCTGCACAAGACAAAACCCCAGTTTTTTTCACTGTAAACTTTCCTTTGTAGCATATTTTCTCATGAGCCTTTGCTATGTCTCCTGGTTGAAGAATGAGCAGCCTATAGGCACTCAAGAGCTTGTGGGGGTCATGGGTAAGTCAGTTGTTAGACTCCCACCAAAAGGGAATGACAACTGCAAGAGGACCAGTAGAAACAGCAGCAGCAGAGGCACAGAGACAAAATAGAGGCGAGGTTTATGGTGATCAGAGAGTTTAGGGTCAGCTGAATCAGCTGTCTAGCTAAGGATGTTTAAAGTCAGAGTCAGCAGAAGTCATCAATGGTCTCTGTTCCATCCAACTTTTGTGCTTGACCCTCTGAAAACTGCTTTTCAGTAAGGCTGATTTACTTTTTAAGCAGCTGCTCCTTGATATGTCATCTGCAGGGATATTGAGAAAGGAAATAACCAAAGAACATCATGAGGTTGAACTTCCTAAAAACTGTGGCCCTAAAAAGTGGCTTAATCCTTATTGAACAGCATGATATCAAGACAGAAAATTCACCAGCTCTTCATTTGGGATTTCACATCTGTGCTAAGAAAAACATTATGTATGATTATCTTTAACATACTGACCATATTATTTCAGATTAAGGCAATAACACTTTTTTTCTCCATGGTTCAAAAACATACAGTATTTTACCCTCCAGAAAAGGTGTGGTAGGCTAATAGCAGCATCAAATTGAAATCGTGATTTTGTGGCTTAAAAGACTACAAATGTTACATAGCATAAACAAGGACAATGTCTTTTAAGAATGTGCTGTCTTAATATAAGAGGTTTTTCCTTTGTTAAAAAAATATCTGGTGGCATAGAAGCTGTTTCTGTACTGTAGTCTACTGTTGACTACCAAAACAATATAATAAAATTCTCCTTGGTGGGACTTCAAGGGGCTGAAATGTTGAAGGTGCAGTGGTTGGTTTGAGTGCCACCGGTGATCCGGGTGCATGTGGTTCTCAACTCTCTCTTATCTACTTTCTGTAAAACAGAAAAGTCCTTACAGTCATTCACTCCTTCTGCTCATTATACTCATTAATATGGTGCTTAAGGTAATTCTGATGGGTAGGATTTAAAAACTGTACCGAATGTCTGTGAAAGTGTGACTAGGCTACATCTATCCTGTTCTTTTATTGTATCCATTCCTGCATTGCATGCTGCCCTCAGTCAAAACTGTAACAAGTAAAGACAATAGCTTGTTTTTAAGTCAGTCAGCAACAACAGTATTTTTCATTGGGAGTTTGTTTACAACCAAATAATTTGTAATAGAGTTAAATGACACCCTCAGATCACTTACACACACAAGTTTGCCATCTTATGGGACCTCCCGATACTTAAATATTAGAGAGCTTAAGTAACAGTTGATGAACAGTTAAATCAACAAAACCTAAATGTTGTATAATATTTGTAGTTCTTTAGTCTATATGCTCTATATCTATCCCATTTAACTATGAACCCATCAAACACCTCTTCTCATCCTCTCCATCCCCCTCACGGGAGGTAACAGCTGTGGTGTCACCCCAAGTCACATAACATGGGCAGGTGGGAGAAACCTATGTGGGATATCTATGCTGCCCTTTATTCCCTCCTATTCTGTCTCTTTGAATGTCAGACTACACACACACATACAACTTTTCAAGGGTGTGGCCATTTTGCATGGCTGGAATGTGCTCTGTGTTTGTAACTCACACTGTAAGTCTGATCTGTCACAGTGTTGAAATTCCAGAGACAAAAATTCATCCCATTCCAGTCCCTGCTTGTAGCTGCTGAACTGAACATCTCAGTTTTATGTTCAAACAATGTCACTCGCTTTGATGCACTGGGAGATTTCCCTTTACCACAGTGTACTCCTCCATTTTAACAACTACTTAACTAACATAACTGGCATTTGTCCTATGGCACTGTTCTTGGCGAAAGTGGAAAAATGAAGTAGTATAATAAGAATTTCACATGCAGAAGTCAAGCAAGAGCTTTAAATTCTAGAAAAAGCTGAACTTCCAGATTTCAAAAAATTAATCTGTGTTTAACGATACACAAGTGACCAGATGGGAAATGCTATGAGCTGAAAAGCTTAGAAGCCAATCGTTGCAGTATTTGAACAGAGAATTTATTTCTTGCTGAGGTGCATGGTGCGTAAAAGTCACTAACAGTCTGCTGACTCAATAACTGCAAAGTTCCAAACCTGCTCTGGCATTAACATCAGCACAAAAATTGTGCGCTGGGAGCTTAATGGAGTTTCCATGGCTGAGCAGCTGCATGCAAGCCTCACATCACCAAGCACAATGCCAAGTGTCACCACTGGAAACGTGTTCTGTGAAGTGACAAATTATACTTCTCTGGTAGTCTGATGGATGAGGCTGAGTTTGGTGAATGCCAGGACAATGTCACCTGCCTGAATACATTATGGTAACTAGAGCTTAGTGGAGGAGAGATAGTGTTATACATTATGTAAAATTCCAAGCATCCAACTTTGTGGGAAATATTTTGAGGAAGGCCCTTTCTGTTTTTAGCATGACCAATGCACAAAGCAAGGTCCTTGAAGGCATAGCAGAATGATTTTGACGTGACAGAACTTGACTGACCTACATAGCGCCCTGGCCTCGACCCCACAGAACACCTTCGTGATGAACTACAGCGCGTGCCCTCACAAAGAACTCAAGTCGACGGGGGAACAAACTGTGCTGTACAGTTTCTGGGGACTGTTTTTGTGGTCGGACTGAGCGTGCACTGAATCCATCAGCGAATATTCAGATTTTAACTTTGCGCAAGCTACAGGTTATATTTGCACGCCACATTTGTAGAGAAGTATAACTGCTAACCTGATAAAGTTACGCGTTATTATTTGCTGCAGTATGACGGCAGCCGGTGCTTTTAGTAACTGAGGAGTGTTTTGGAAAGAAGCCACAACAGAGGTTAGTATCTCTGCTGCTTGTGGTGTTCACCCGGCTTTAGCTTAGCTCCATTTTATGCTTTAAAACGATGCTGTATCTTATTATTGACGGTGTGTTTTCTCTTTAATTTTTAGACAATGCTGCTGACAAGCGCTCGCCTGTCCAAAGTGCTGCAGCTCACCCTGGCGGTTATCAAACCAGATGCAGTGGCTCATCCTTTAATGTTAGAGGTCAGAAAGCATCCGTACGTGTTCACGACTTAAACGCCATCAGCTCTGTCCCATTTATATTACATAGAGAACATGGTGTAAAGTATATACAATTTGCTGCTTCAAGTAAGGAAACAGGCACAGGCCACTTTATTAGGTACAGTCGTTCCATTGATTCTTCATGCAAATTTCTACTCATCCAAACCGAACATCAGAATGGAGGTGATTTAAGTTACTTTGAATATGGTTGTTGGTGCCAGACGGGCTGGTCTGAGTATTTCCCTGCTGATCTACTGGGATTTTCCTGCACAGGCATCTCTAGCTTACAGAGAATGATCAGAGAATGATCTGAAAAAGAGAAAATATCCAGTGAGTGGCCGGTCAGGCAGGAGTCTCCGTGGACTATCATGTTCGCAGACGACATTATGATCTGTAGTGAGAGTAGGGAGGAGGTGGAAGAGAGCCTAGAGAGGTGGAGGTATGCACTGGAGAGAAGAGGAATTAAAGTCAGTAGAAACAAGACATGTGCATAAATGAGAGGGAGGCTGTCATGGTTCCCCTTTTTGCCTCCTCTTTTGGAGCCCATCACTCCTTTTCCTTTCTCTGGTTCCCTGCCTTTTCTTTCCCTAGGGGTCTCCGTCTCTGTCTGCGTCAGGTCTGTGTCTCATTTTAGTAATCTGTCTGGTCCCCGCTGCACTTCCCTTCCTAATTGTGTCAGCTGTGTCTCCTTTCCACCTGTCGCCCTCTCATTGGCCGTTCCCTGTCTATTTTAGTTCTGTCTCTCTGTCTCCCCCTTGTCGCGTCATACTGGTTTGTTCCTGGTTGTTTCCCGTGGATGTGTCTTCCCCAGTGTTCTCTCCCCGGCTTCCACCCGGGTTGTGTTTTGGATCGCTGCCTGGAAGTTTCCACACCTCCAGGAAAGCCTTTTGGACTCAGTGACTTTGTGTTGGCAAATAAAGCCTTTTTGAGTTCATCCTCCTGTCTCCAGCGGTACTGCATATTGGGTCCACACCACACCATGGCACACCGCTCGCGTGACAATAACCTTCATAAAAACTTACTAATATATCTCTA